>PNEQ01066738.1:0-44595 GCA_003012365.1 Medauroidea extradentata | reverse complement strand
CCTAAATGTACCGTCACTTAGTCATGGCAGAAATTCAGAACTGACAGCAATACAGCAACTTGAACGACAAGAAAACATTCACATAGCAAACTGTGGCTTATTCATAGACTATTAGCTGCCATTCTTAGGAGCGAGTCCTGATGGTTTGATAGAAGATGACGGACTGGTGGAAATAAAGTGTCCAATTACTGCTTTTGGAGTGGATCCCGATGAAGCAGTTTTCGAAGGCAAAATTAAATATCTGACACGTAACAAGCAGAAAACTGAGGTAACTGGTATCAACAAAACACATGCCTACTTTTGTCAAATGCAAGGCCAACTGCATATTTCAAAAAGAAAATACTGTCTTTTTGCTGTATGGACATCTGAGAATAAGAACATTAAAGTTATAAGAGTAGAAAAGGATGACAATTTTTGGAAGCCATAGAGCCCAATTTAATAACATTTTTTTTACGAGTGTGTGCTTCCGGAGCAGGTAGATACGCGCCACACCAGAAGTTTAAAAATACGAGAGCCAGACAGTGTAGTAATTTCAGAAGAGAAGAAATCTGAGGCCATGAAAAATAATCAGCAAACAAGCCCAAAAGAGTGAGTATTACCTATAATTACGTCATCGATGTCATGTACAGTGCTTAACACATTATCTATGTGATTTTTCTTTAATCTCATAAGTCACGACTGCACAGGTGTGTGTATGTTTAAATATATGTAGTACATTATTAAGTGTTTTGTGTAAAAAGTGTGTGTAGAACGTATATTAGTAGAAATATGTGTCAGTTTTCAATTACTTTATTGAGATAAATATTATGAATATTCTTTTGTGTATTGTGTGTACAACTAAGCACATCTAATAGAGAATATGTAAATCCCACAACAAAAGGTTGCGTTTCATATATTTCAATTTTTCATTGTGAGGAACGAAATTAACAGTGCACCATTCTGTGGGACACATCATGATGCTTAATTCACATAATTTGCCCATGTTTAACATATTGTGTTTGCTTTTTATAAAGGTACACATTCAGGGAAAGTGTTGCTGTATGCCACAGTTGTAATCAAAATAAAATAATTTCCACTATTATTTTTGGATCATCATGCAAGTCATAAAAAACCTTTGTGTGTGTGTGTGTGTGTATATATATATATATATATATATACACACACACATACATACATACATACATACAAATGTTACATTCAGCAAAACTTTTCTTTTGCATTGTCATGTCCTTTAGTTAACAAATTAAAATTTTCAGTAATTAGTGTAACCTTTTTTTGTAACCAACAGTCATTACATTTCCAAGTAATTTTGAAAACGAGTACAGTATTGAATCCCAACTGAGTTCGATACCCGTTTACATGCTATCTCTTTGGAATCGTTCGAATCGCTGGATGAATGTGTGAAAGTGGTAAAGTTAATTTAACTTAAATAAACATTGTGTTTGTTAATTTTTAATTATACTCTATGAATAATTCGCAAAAGTAAATGCAATGAATACAAAAAAAAAAAACTGTGATTTATATTCATACTAAACGTCTTTGACATTTTATAACAAAAATCCGTAGCCGAAAAATACAAAATGTAGAGAGTATTTTTTTTTTTCGATTAGTTTTCAATGTGATTCACGTTCCCATGGCATTTTACGCCACACACGATGTAATACGGTCCTAATTTTTGTTGTAACGACCTTGATATTCTAATTTATTTGAATCCCGTTTCTGTGAGGATTCTTAAAACGGTGTTTTGAACTATATTTGAAAATGACACGGAAACGTAGAAAATGGCATTTTTTGTAAATGCATGCCCACACGCTGCCACGCTAAAAGCCCAAGCCAGATATCAGTCGACACTCAGTTGGCGAGAAGCGCTGTACTTGCCGCCTAGACCACGGCCAGCTTGTTTCAACGATATCCTTACCCTCGAGACTACCAGCGCACACTGAAGGAGGGGAAGTGACAAGACAGACGGCTCGCTCCCCCACCACTGCTACTTCCTCTAGGCATGTCACTAGGATAGGCCGCGCCCCCGACCTTACGTCCCGCCTCTCGGACTGCTCGAACACGTGGCATGGAGAGCTCTCCTTGTAGAGACCATGCGTCCCAAAGACCCTTAATCTTCTTGCTTCAATGAGGCCTGCATGATTAAGTGGTTTAAAGATGTGAAAACTGCAAGTTCTCGGGAGTGTCTACACTTCTTTGAAACGGGTTTGAAAGGAGGAGCGCGTCAAGTCTATGTCATTCCTTGCAACAAAATTAAATTTAACTTTTTCGATGCTTTTGTTGCAGAAATCAAAAATTGCTTTTGCAGTTATGATCTGCTTGTCAAGGGGTTTCTGAAGACTCTCTTTTCTAGCTTGACGTATTGTAGTTCCACCAATACCATCGCACACTGACTTGCCATGACTAGTGGCAAAGCAGGACTACTGAGCTTTAGTTTGGAAATCATGATGACAGAGATTTATGAAGCTAAACTTATTTTTATACTGTGCTGCACAGCCATCAGTATAGTAATGTAACTCTGTGATGTGAGGAAAATTATCTTTTATATATTTTAAAACTATTTCCTGAGTTTTGCAGACCATACTCACATCATGCTTTAAATCATCGGAAACAATACAATGAGATGATGTAATTTTCTCCCCATCAGTATTTATACAATACACAACAACAGGATGCAAAGTACAAGATTCAGAAGTCCAGTGATACCCTTGTACCTCGTCTTGAATTACGAACGAGAAATTTTCACTAAAATCTAGCAGAATAACAGCAGTGTGTGATGGAAGGTTTTCTTTTAAATCTTTCTTTCAGAAAGGAAGACTGTGATATTGCTATGAATGAATGAGGAACTAATTTTTCTACCTTGTCTGTTAGATCATCAATGAACTCATCTAACGAAGAAGTGGTTTTTACCAAATGAGTTCTATCCGTGGAAATCCACTGTGAAAATTCAATAGGGTCGCTTCCATCAAAGTCAGTAAATTTAGATTGTAAATGGCTGACAAGATTATTTTTTTCAGGGAATTCATTACAGTGTCTGAGCATGCATTTCACCTTTGGATCATCACATAAAAGAAACTTCATTATGTCCTTGTACGTACCTCCTATTTGGGATGCATACAGAAGAAAAATTACATTTTGGTGAATGGTACACACACATAAACTACATGTTCCATTATAACCAGCGAGAACACACCACTTTGGTCTCAAAGCACAAAACTTTGATAATCTTACTTTGATATCATTCGGATACGCTTTCTTGAAGCCTGCATACAGTTCTTTTAGGTTACCAAGTATTAGCTGTTTTCTCTAATGCTCTTTTCCAATATTGATCACATCTTTCATTCCTGGCATTATTCTAGACTGCTCATCACTCTGATTAAAGTTTAGAACCTTGCTTACAGTTTCAGTTGGAAGCTTTCTTGCATGTCTAGGTTCTGGTTCAGTCAAAACACCCCTTTCTTTAAAAAGTTTCTGTGCCTGATGAACTGAATAGTTAGACACACCAAACGTTTCTTGAAATTTTTCTTTGTGGCCATGATATAGAGGCAGGAATTGTTAGCATCTGGAGTTGCTTTTTCCGTGAGGTACACTGCATAGAATTTTTCATTACCTCTACAAGTTTATCCATGTAACATGGCTTCCTCTTTCATCACTATCTCCACTTCTTTCTCTGTAGTTGGGATTTCCACCTGTAGCACTTTATTCATTTTATCACGAACATTTTCCTGAAAGTGTTCCATCTTTTTCTTTCTATAAGCGATCTTGCTGTGTGAATGTAAACCATGTAATTTTAGAGGTGAACAACCAGCCTCAGTCGGAGATATGTTCAACTTTCCTATTACATCTACTCTCTCCAAAATGGCTTTTCTTCCAGGGGTAACCTATCACTATCTTCAAAATGAATCCAACTGTCTAAAAAATCCCTCTCTTGATCTGCATTTCTGCTATATAGGTATAATTTTCCTACATCTACACAACATATTTTTTCACCTGGCTTCAACTTAATCCCTTTATCTGACTAAATGTTGCACTGTTGTAATGTTACAGGACGTAGATTTTTTCTTACTGGTCGTTTGTGGTATTTTAAAGGATTGCAGCATTTTTCTGGAGAGATTAAAATTTCTTCAAATATATAATTTGGTGATGTCAACAAATAGTTTTTAATTCTTCAGGCTTAACTTCAGTTCTTAAATGCAACAGTTTTATATCTTCTTCACTTAAACATGAAACAGTTTCAATTCCTTTCCCACGATTAAAAGTAAACTTATGACATTCGCTAGCAGTTAACTCTCCCACACTACACGTTGAATCTTCATCTCATTTCAGCTAAACAACACACAATAAGTATCACAAAATAATTTAACACACACCGTCATACATACAGCAGCACCAGTAGAGTAACATACCTGAACTCTGCAGCAGCAGCAAGTAAGTCACTGCGAGATAATCATGGAGCCTAGTAATACATCTTGAGTGGCCTGCATGACACATCCGCATGGCATCATCTAACTTCAGCCAAGTAAGACTCATCTGCATTGCATCATCTAACTTCAGCCATGCAAGGCTCATCTGCATTGCATCATCTAACTTCAGCCATGCAAGGCTCATCTGCATTGCATTATCTAAATTCAGCCATGCAAGAGTCATCTGCATTCAATCATCTAACTTCAGCCATGCAACACTCATCTGCATTTCTTCATCTAACTTCAGCCATGCAACACTCATCTGCATTGCATCATCTAACTTCAGCCATGCAAGACTCATCTGCATTGCATCATCTAACTTCAGCCATGCAAGGCTCATCTGCATTGCATCATCCAACTTCAGCCATGCAACACTCATCTGCATTTCATCATCTAACTTCAGCCATGCAAGACTCATCTGCATTGCATCATCTAACTTCAGCCATGCAAGACTCATCTGCATTGCATCATCCAACTTCAGCCATGCAAGGCTCATCTGCATTGCATCATCCAACTTCAGCCATGCAAGGCTCATCTGCATTGCATCATCCAACTTCAGCCATGCAACACTCATCTGCATTGCATCATCTAACTTCAGCCATGCAACACTCATCTGCATTGCATCATCCAACTTCAACCATGCCACACTCATCTGCATTGCATCATCTAACTTCAGCCATGCAAGACTCATCTGCATTGCATCATCTTACTTCAGCCATGCAAGACTCATCTGCATTGCATCATCTAACTTCAGCCATGCAAGGCTTATCTGCATTGCATCATCTAACTTCAGTCATGCAAGAGTCATCTCCATTGCATCATCCAACTTCAGCCATGCATGACTTATTCATGCACACATATACACACAGAGTTAAATTCTTAAAACTCTAATTTGAAATGCATTATGCAAATATTTATAATTGTGAAATTAAAAAAAGAAAACATTTACATGATTAAAGCTAAATGTTATGCAATGTCCTTTATTTAATAAAAATTCAGATATGTTTGTACTTTTATCTTTTTTACTATCATTTAAACTTTATGACTAAATTGTTAGATGCTTTAACTTTAAATACCATTAAAACCTAAAAGTCTTTATTTTGAGGAAAATAACTATAGTAACCAATAATATGTTAAATTTAATATTAAACAACTTTTTTGCATTGAATTTTCTACAACAGGTAATTTAAGTCAATTGCAAAAAAAACACTCCTGGCTACCATATTTTTCAACTAGAAAAAAAAGTTAAATTTTATTTAAAGCTTGAAAAAACCACCAATTTTATTCTTTGTAGAGAAAGTACGTGTCCTTTGTGATCATTTTTAACATCAGAAACATTGGGTTCTATCTTGCCCACATTTTAAAAACTAAGATTTTCTTAACATATGTTTTCCATTTTAAAATATCAACATTCAAATACTTTTTTTTTATAATTTCTAACAAATCTTAAGGGATTGGGTATTTTTTTCTGAAATCCTTATTCCTTGACATTTGTAAATAATTTCAAAGACATCTTATTATTAATTTTATAGTGGAGAAACAAAATAAAATGTTAGTGCATGTGTCTTGCATTGGAGTCCCTCACGAGAAACAGAAAATGCAGATCTCTTCAAATTCCAAAAAATTATAAAATTTAAACTATTTGAGATACAATGGAAATATTTCAGGGGATTTCTTTCAACAATAAAGGCAATGAATAGAAAAAGTTTCGTTAAAATCTGATGTGGTGGGTGTCGAAATCTTTTTTTTATGCTGATTTGGTATGGAATGACCCAGTTGCTGTTATAAAATTCTAAGAAGAAAATGTGAAAATTTTTACTATAATATTAATTCTATTTACTTTGCACTACGATAAAAGCATTGCAGTTGAACTTTTAATGTGTATTTAAGCCGTAATCTATCTAGCAAATTAAGAATATAAGAAAAGTTGCTAGATTGATTGTGGTTCAAATAAACGTTAATAGTTCTACTGCGATAATTTTATTATAGCGCAAAGTAAATAGAACTGATATTACAGACGCAAATATCACATTTTTCTTCTCAGAATTTCAGAAGAGCCAAAATAAAATAATTCAATATAGCGACAGATGCCGAGCCTTAACTGTACCGTGATTTAAATGTGTTTGTAGTACAGTATCAGCTCACTGCAATTCATGATTTTAACTTTATCAGATGGCTTGGAAACTGCCAAATTTATCTTCAAAGTTTGTAACATAAATAAATAAAAAATAAGTAAATAAGTAAATTCCAAAAATAAGACAGAACACCTGTCACACTAGCCATGAAAATGAAAGTTTTGCAACATTTCAATTCATGAGAGAGGGCTGCTGAAATTAGTCAAATATTAGCTCTACAAGCTACCTGAGTTTTTACGAATTAAGCAGACGCAGACAAAATTAATAACAGCTTAATTAACGTCATCTGTCCAAAATGAGTTATACACATCATAACGCAATGAAGAAATGGAGAAGATGCTTGCCATGTGGATTGAAACACAGATCCAACACAATGGGAATAGTACCTATACTGTATCCATTCCAAGGTTGCAGCAGAAATAAACACCGACACAGGTGAGCTCTCCACCATTGATTGACTGGTTAGTTAACAGTGTTGTTGCGGTATGAAATAGATCCTACGCTAAATGTCTGTGTTTTAGTTCGGGATAGGTAATTTTATCGTTTAGTTACGTTTTTTAATCCTGTGTAATATAATATCACTCTGTGCACATGAAATACTATATGTGCACGGAATGGATTAACTACGACTTACGCGACAACGCCACGTCCATCGTGATTCCATTTCCTCCACAGCGAGGCACGATTCCGTTTCTCCACTTGTTGCAGTCGACAGCTCGCGAGACACGTAGAGGTGGTGCGGCGGTTTGTTGCAAAGCCAAGGTGGTTCAAGCACGGTGTGATGCGGTTTCTCCCTTTGTCTCGTTGTTATTTAGATGTGTTGGAGGTTATGTCGTTCCTGTTCGGGGCGGCAGAATGTAGTGGGGCTGCTTCTTCTACGTATGTTGTTTGTTTATATAGATGTTGGACGTAACTCTCCTCCGTTGCTATTACAAGTAGTTAGCCGGCAAAAAAAAAGCAAAAACACAGCGAGCTGATGTAGAGATTAATGCCCGGATAGCAGTGAGGTTAATCAACCACAGATGAATAAATAAATAAAAATCATAATATTGGCATTTTCTTTCTTTTATTTAACCTTTCTTTTGACGCAATTTAACGGACACAGGCAATTAACATTGCGAGTGCTCGCCCAGAAATAGTTGAGGTGACTTTTATAGCTACGGATTACGACTTGCCGTTTTCCTCGGTAGTAGTACTTGGTCCGGCACTTTATCTACCCTAATTCCGACTATGCGGTTATCAATACCTACTGCTGGTTACATTACTAGAAATAAAAAGGCAGTATGCCAAAAAGAGAAACAAATAAAGACTGATTTCTCCTAACGAATCCGTCCTCTAGGCTTCACAGCCCCTCTACCACGTTTTACACGTCCTCTTCCTGCCGCCATGACGCCCCAACTAAACAAAACATTCAGCCGGCCATCTCCCGGTGACCGGTCACGAGCTCCGATGTACGACGACTGACTTTCCTGGGCGAACACCCGGACTTACTCGGCCGAGCGGCGGAGGGATACATCAGGATCCAACTTGCCTACAAAGCTGGTTAATTGACGTTTATAACCTAAAAATTGTACGTAACATAGATACTGATAAATTTACAAAGCATTTTACTCCATACTACCAGCTAAATATTCATTAGTTTATTAATTGGGGATGTGCAGCGCCCTCAATCTGTCGCGGATCACCACCTTTTTAGTGTTGTTGCACACGACACTACCACCCACGTTGGTCGAGAAACGCCCTGCAGAGTCCCCGCATTCCAGCACGTCCCTGTTCGTGCCTCCAAGCGAGTGAACTCTGACCTGCCTGCCAGATAAATCTATCTAAGCACTGGCTAGCTCCGAGCTTATTTGACATTGTAAAAGCCAGCACTTCTCTGTATGTGCTTTCAAGCAAGAGAACTACGACTAGCCTGCCACATAAATCCTATTCCAGGAGAAGCAAGCTAATAAGCTACTTGAAATTTCAAAAAATCTAAACAAGGCAAAAAATAAGAAAAGTTTACTTAGAACAGTTGCTAGAAATTAAATTAGCTTTAAAATGAGTCCAAACACGATATAAATCCGATAAAATTGACACGTAAAATTAAATACGTTTCTCTTGCTTTAAAGTTAAATTTAAAATTGAAAAGAAAATTTTAATGTAAATTTTTCTACTCGCATCCCCAATTAATATGTTGGATCCCGCCGTATACATCCTTATACCTGGTTAAGGTGGCTTACTTAATTTGTTATTAACAAAAAAAAAAACATTAATTAAGACAAAAAAATTGAAATTACTGTATGATAAGAGGCCAAGTAAGTGCTACGTGCCAGTGCACGTCACAACCCCCCACTTAACACGCAATGGCTTTTCCCAAGGGACAAACCATAAGTGTTAAGTACACTCTTCGTACAACAGCTCATCACAATTATGGTTCTATATGCATACCAATGTTTTACAAAAGCTACATTACAATGTTTCATTATTACAATGATTACTTAAGTTACACAAACTATACTACATCAATGAATACACATGGGCACTTGGGCAAATCACTCTTACTAGCCCACTGTACATGATTACAAACTTGCTGTTTTCCTAACCTCTAAAACACCACCACACTTAAAATTTATCCAAATCCAGTATATTTTCAACATAATTATTTTCTTTTACTCCACTACTGAGCATGAAATATTTATTTAGCACCATAGTATATAATATGATACATAATGTAAACATTAAAAAAAAGTCAATTGAAAAATATACCCTTTAAATTTATGCATCGGCTTGTGGCAGCACACTGTTGTTGCACCCTTAATTTCAATGTAACAAAAAAATTAAAATAATCTGCAATACATTACTTTTCTTACTACTAATACATCACATCCTGTACACTTGGTTGGCTTTGTAAAGTTTAGTTGATTACAGGAAGACTGAACCCTCAACTTATCACTCCCCAAAAATATGGTACATTCCTTTGGAACAACGACGAGAATGACCTAAACACTGGGTACACCCCATTGGACCAACGACGAAGGTGCCCAAAAATCAACAATTACATCACCATATAATAAAACAAATTCTTCATTCTTCACATAACCCTTCTCTGCATAACACCCTTCCTTTTACAGCACTTCCCTTTTACATCAAGTTAACAGCCATCAACGGCCATGAGATGGTAAACAACACAAAAAATAAAAACAGACCAAGCTTTTACAACAAACATTTTTCTCATTTTTCTTTTGCCAAACCAAAACACATCAAATAAACCCTTGGGTGTCCTAGCCTGTTGCTACAAGTCGAGCAGTATAAACTGAAAAGTTGCAGCAAAATCATGAATATGTTATGTCACTCATTATTTTGATTCTACACGATAAGAAGTCTATAATTAGATCCATGTTCACAATATTCAACAAATTTATAGATAAACACGTTACAACACTATCATGCTCAGTCATGATCAATTTGAATGGAATTTAGTTCACTTAAAACCTTAATATTAATTCAACTTATAAAAAACAAATATCATCATTAATGTAATTTATTACAGAACTCCAAACAGCAATTCATAAAAAACAAGAGTAGCAACGTCCTTAGTAAATTAGCTTGTGTATCAAATACAAGTGTGGTATTTTCTTGGTGGTGTTTTCAAGGTTCAAAATAATATACAGTAGTGATAGCAAAATGTTACAATACAATGCTATTCTATCTCTGTTGTCACCTCAACTCTACAATGGTTACATCTCACTTGTAAGTATGTACGGATATTCATTCTTCACTAAACATTTGTTGTACCCAATACATTTCACAAAAAAAAAAAATAGAAAATTTACGCTGTAATTTTACTACGTCTAGGCATACTTTATGGCACCACAACAACACAAAATAAATTAAAACATTCCAAGAGCAATCAAAAGCCAGTTTAGCATACACTTTTACAAAGGTAATTAACTACCAAGGTACACCTTTCATAACAAATTTAACTGACACCATTAATACTTCAACTACTTCTTATGATCTACCCTGAGAAGAACACTAATAATACCAAATGACTTTACCACTAATACAGTTGCTTTACTTGTTCAAATTAACCATATTCACAATCACAAATTTCCAAAAAAAATAAATAAATAAAATAAACTGAAGATACAATTGATTTATAGCAGCACCCAAATTTTCACTTCACATTATCAACTTAATTACACTTGTCAGCATTAAATTTTTTGTAACAAACTTCCAAAACAAAGCCCATAATTACCTATTACTCATTAAATTTCAATTGTACTGGGAGGCTGCACCATAACCTCTTACCACTCAAACACCATTACTACTTCACAAATTCATACAGCAACATATACTCTATAATTACTTAAGGCGTAGGCCTACCTATTTGCACCACGACGAGGCACCCTTCCACCAATTATAAAACAAATATATGCCTATTTGCACCACGACGAGGCCAAATTCAACACCATCAACTTCCTCAACACAGGGCCAAACTTATTTGCTCCATGACGAAGGCTCCCAAATCACCATAACATAACCTCACAACGTCGACGCTTCTTCTTACTTAAACCATGATTCATACCTCCATTCACACACCTTCTCCCACTACAGCCACTTCCTCCATTTACTACTCCTTTGCAGCACTCCCTGTTACATTTCATTAATTTAATCAAAACCAAAATTATATTAACCACTTTCTAACCTCAAATTCAAACATTAACTCCCTTGACCTCTTCCCGTTACAATAATTATCTATAATGCCCTATATTCATCAAACTTCACCTCTGAAACTTAACCACAACATTTGATTCCACTGCTGCTACACCTCAAGTACAGGTAAGTTAATCATTTTCAGACTTAATTTCTCAAATAATTATTATTTTCTCCACTGCTTTATTAACATCTGCGTAATTCACCTCTACTTGTTCATATTACCTCAACTTCAATATTTGTTTACATTAACATAAATTATTTCTCAAACCTTTGCATGAATCCATAATAAACCTCAGGGTTGACCGATGTCATGAAATTTCTAATTATGTATCCATATATCACCCAAGTTTTATTTAAAAAATTTAACATTTCAGTTACTTCTACCTTGCCCACAAGGTGAAAAACTGGATCAACAACCTTACTCAAACTTCACAAACATCAACATTCTTAACGTACTGAAGGTACCTACTTACATAATTCCCATGTTGTCATAACCCTTGTGGTGCCATAACCCATATACTAATTTTGATTAACTTGTAAAATGTTTCAGTGATATCCTCCCTAATATCTTTAGAAATACACAAAAGTCCTTTTTACCCTGTTGAATAGGTCCCTCACCCGACACACACCTCTTGCTCCTCTGAGCACAACACAGGGTACACACTGTCAACCCTAGCCTTTATCTTCACCTTTCGTGTCCACTCCTGCACCCCCCATCTTTCGACTCTTCTCTGCACCCCAATACATCTCTGCACATCTAGCTTCCAAACCCATACTTCACCACCCAGTTCTTCTTGGCCTGTCAACGTCACTGTATCTAGGTGCCATTCCTGCACCCCCCACTGTTCTACCTCTCTGACCAACAACACATTGTAACAATTTTTGTCTGGCCCCAAAAATGCTCTGGTCATCTCCAAGTTCTGCAATCTCACCCCCCAGTTACTAATAAATTTGCCTTTTCTTAGTCTCCTCTCATACTTTACACAGTCACTAACCTGAACCACCTTAACTACATACTCATGTGACACAACATTGATTTCTTTACTAGGCCTAACCTCACCTTTACCTTCCTGCACCTGTGTCACTGTCTGTTCTTTTAGGCCTAACTCTACAACCTGTTCTAATCTACTAATCACTTCTGCACAACTCTTATATCCTTTTTCAGCTCTTCCTTTGCCTCCTTAACCTCTCCCTTAATTTCTCTGACCAGTGTTTTAGTCTGTGCCTCTAACATTGATTTAATTAATTCTAATAAATTTTTTCCTGTAGTTGCCATAATTTTTGATTCTATTTACAACTGTTTTCAGAAGTGAGACAAAGTGTATTAATGTAATTTACCTGTATTCATTAAATAAAAACTATGTTTACATACCGCTTGTTGTCTTCTCGGTAACTTAGGGCACACAAAAAAAAAGACAGTACTTGCTAACAATTTAGAACGGCTCACAGCGGCTACCTGCCCGCACTGGTAAACACTAACCTGTTGTTTCTGTTTCCTTCTTTACCTTGCAGTTCTTCTGCTCGGCGTTTTTGTTGTTTCTTGTTGACGTGACGTGTTTCCTGTACTGCCGGCGGCGACTAATACTGCCGCTGCCCTCGAGCTGCCGCTGTCCTGGCACTGGAAGGGCTGGTTGTTGTAGCGGGTCCTAGGGCCCCCCGAGGTACTTTGGTTCCCTCAGGTCCCTGTTCGGGCGCCAGAACGTAATGGGGCTGCTACTTCCACGTCATCTCTCTGTTGTTATTTATCTAGAAGCTGGTTTTTGAAGGTTATGATGTCCCTGTTCGGGGCGGTAGAATGTAATGGGGCTGCTACGTCGTGGTGTTGTTATTTGCATAGATGTCCCTGTTAGGGCGCCAGAATGTGATGCGGTTTCTACCTTTGTCTCGTTATTTAGATGTGTTGGAGGTTATGTCGTTCCTGTTCGGGGCGGCAGAATGTAGTGGGGCTGCTTCTTCTACGTATGTCGTTTGTTTATATAGATGTTGGACGTAACTCTCCTCTGTTGCTATTACAAGTAGTTAGCCGGCAAAAAAAAAGCAAAAACACAGCGAGCTGATAGCATTGAGGATAATCAACCACAGATGAATAAATAAATAAAAATCATAATATTGGCATTTTCTTTCTTTTATTTAACCTTTCTTTTGATGCAATTTAACAGACACAGGCAATTAACATTGCGAGTGCTCGCCCAGAAATAGTTGAGGTGACTTTTATATCTACGGATTACGACTTGCCGTTTTCCTCGGTAGTAGTACTTGGTCCGACACTTTATCTACCCTAATTCCGACTATGCGGTTATCAATACCTACTGCTGGTTACATTACTAGAAATAAAAAGGCAGTATGCCAAAAAGAGAAACAAATAAAGACTGATTTCTCCTAACGAATCCGTCCTCTACGCTTCACAGCCCCTCTACCACGTTTTACACGTCCTCTTCCTGCCGCCATGACGCCCCAACTAAACAAAACATTCAGCCGGCCATCTCCCGGTGACCGGTCACGAGCTCCGATGTACGACGACTGACTTTCCTGGGCGAACACCCGGACTTACTCGGCCGAGCGGCGGAGGGATACATCAGGATCCAACTTGCCTAAAAAGCTGGTTAATTGACGTTTATAACCTAAAAATTGTACGTAACATAGATACTGATAAATTTACAAAGCATTTTACTCCATACTACCAGCTAAATATTCATTAGTTTATTAATTGGGGATGTGCAGCGCCCTCAATCTGTCGCGGATCACCACCTTTTTAGTGTTGTTGCACACGACACTACCACCCACGTTGGTCGAGAAACGCCCTGCAGCGGCCCCGCATTCCAGCACGTCCCTGTTCGTGCCTCCAAGCGAGTGAACTCTGACCTGCCTGCCAGATAAATCTATCTAAGCACTGGCTAGCTCCGAGCTTATTTGACATTGTAAAAGCCAGCACTTCTCTGTACGTGCTTCCAAGCAAGAGAACTACGACTAGCCTGCCACATAAATCCTATTCCAGGAGAAGCAAGCTAATAAGCTGCTTGAAATTTAAAAAAATCTAAACAAGGCAAAAAATAAGAAAAGTTTACTTAGAAAAGTTGCTAGAAATTAAATTAGCTTTAAAATGAGTCCAAACACGATATAAATCCGATAAAATTGACACGTAAAATTAAATACTTTTCTCTTGCTTTAAAGTTAAATTTAAAATTAAAAAGAAAATTTTAATGTAAATTTCTCTACTCGCATCCCCAATTAATATGTTGGATCCCGCCGTATACATCCTTATACCTGGTTAAGGTGGCTTACTTAATTTGTTATTAACAAAAAAAAAACATTAATTAAGACAAAAAAATTGAAATTACTGTATGATAAGAGGCCAAGTAAGTGCTACGTGCCAGTGCACGTCACAACGGGAACAGGCGGAGTGACACAAGCTGCAATCTTGGAATGGATAGAGTATAGGAAAACAATTTAATACTCACATGATTCTTCCAAAATATTTTCACACCAAATGCAACCACGTAAAGTAATAATTTCATGTGCATTTTAATTTTCAAATAATTGAGCTTTAAAAATACCACCTTTTAAAATGTCACCATAAACATTGAAAACATTTTCTTATTGGCTAACACACGTATGACATAATTGGACAGTTGTTTTTGTTTGCTGTCCATCCATCAGGCATTATAGTAGGTTTGGTAATCCTACACTGTCTTAAAAAACTGGGAAAATTTAATGAACTCGGTTACTTAAAAGCTAGCTCGTCAATGCATACACCATTACAGTTGAAGATTTTCTTAGTTAATAATGAATATTTCACTGGTACTGAGTTGAGTTAAGTCTATGTTTGTTTAATTAAAATTCTGGAGAGATAATAACTTACAACAAATCCATTTTATTGTGTCAAATCCCCACAAGAATAATTAGTTTTGGTTCAAATTCAACGGTATGAAGATCACAGCTGCCCAAAAAATTAACCTACCGAGCTAACAGTTTGAACACGTTTAAGCAAACCTGCTGGCTCTAATGGACTGGTGATAGTGTTCTGATTGCAAAAGCTGGGAAAATAAATTTTTCTTCCCAATTATTGTTTCTTGAGAGTGACAGTGCTGCCATCTATTTACACATTTCACAAAACCCCACCCACCTATCGAATCATCGGTCAATCAGAGGTGCCATAAACTTGCCTACTGGCTAAGCCATTTCTATAGGTGGGGCAGCCACGCAGTGGAACAGCAAAAACACAATAAATTGAACAGATGTCGAGATTTTTTAAATTAAAAGAACTCAAATAGTTCATCCTTACTATATCTTAACATAAACAATACACTGAAATAACCACTGCAGACAAACTACTTTTATCGCTAATAGCAGACTGTTCTAGGTTTCGTTTTATTTAAAATCATGCAGTCTGTCTTGTATTGTCACGTTGCACTGTAGTAAATCTTGTATTTAAAGTAAATTTAATTGTATTGCTGCACAAAGGAACTATCATAGAGACATAACTATTTTAAGTCCCAGTCATACCCATTCTTACCCACACGAAACAACTATATTTAAAACAATTTCACGAACAAAAAGTAAGTTGCTGTAGAGTTGGAGTAAACAGACATGAAATAACAAATCAAATGACGTGACAAGGACATCAACATGACTGCAGTTGTTTTTAATGAGCTAAAATAAACACTCTATTTATTTACGCTTTTCGTGGTACCATTATTCATTAAATGAAACATACTTTTAAATAAAAATATAATTTAAAAATAGATATCCCCACTGTCCCGTAAATTTAGCACAGATTCAAAATAAAGCCTATCTTTGTACAATGAGGATATGAAAAATGTTGATGTCACTTCGCAACCGTAAAGGATGAAGTGTTTACTGTCAGCTGCTGGTGGTTTCATCATTTTAGGTCAGGTATAGTTTCCAAAACATAAAAACTATAAGTGAGGCAGCAAGTTCTGACACCAGTGCAGCAACTGAATTTATTCCGAAACTTGAGAAGATTATTGAAGAAGGTGGCTACACACCAAAGCAGTTTTCAATGCAGATGAAACCAGACTTTTCTTTAAAAAAAAATAAAAAAAACTACAGGCGAGGACCTACATCCCTACAGAAGAAAGAACTGTGCCTGGTTTCAAAGCTGCAAAGGATTGTGTGACAGTATGCAAATGCAGTTGGCGGCTGTCAAATGTGACCACTATTACTAACCAAGTCAGCCAAACCACAAGTCTTGAAAGATTACTTTAAGGAGCACCTGCCAGCAATTTTAAGAGTAAACAATAATGCCTTGATAAATGACCCACTGTTCAGGAAATGGCTCAACTTGTATGTCATCCCTGCATGGAAAGAGTACAGTTCCAAAGTGAACCTTCATTTTAAAATTCTCTTTCTCATCAACAACGCCTATCTTCTATCTCCTGACGTGGCAGAAATGCATGAAAATGTGAAAGTGGTTTCTCATGCTTCAAACACCACCGCTATCATGCAGCCACTGGCCCAAGACCTTATTGCATTTTTTAAGGCCTATTATTTACAGAGTATGTTCCAACAGATGCTTGAAGGTACAGATGATGAGGATAAGCCAACAATCAAGGAGTACTGGCATGGCTACATCTTGAATGCTCAAAAATATTGGAGAAGTTTATTGCTTTATGTATTTAACTCAGTGCTTTCAATGTTTGTGATAATTGTCTTTCATTTGTTTCATGTTATTACAGCGCCTGCTGAAAATCAGCATTTTTCTCCCGCTAATGACCTATAAATTAAAATCTGCGAAGAGCTAAACCACTTTGTATCTTCACAGATTAAATGTGAATGTGGGCATCATTCTTACCTGTATTGTTACACACAATTTAAATATGTTAATTTTACTGCAACATCTGTCTTTAATGAAAGGGGGAATAAAAAATTGTTTTGAACTCTTACTTAAATCTTAATGACACATGCCCTTATCATTTTATATTCCAGTTGATAAAGTTAGTACTATAGCTGTTGGTTAAAATAACAATGCTGAAAAAATGGTAAGTAATTGGACTTGTTTTCCACGCTGTTAGTTCACTGTTAGATGATTATAACTCTAACGTAAACCAAGGACTGACTGTAATAACTTGAAATGGGATTTTAAGATCAAATTTCTATAAAATATGTGTTATAGTAAATACTCTGTTTACATTGGGGTTACGTTCTTGAAAACGTCACGTAAATAGGAATGATGCAAATGGAGTTAGACCAGCTTCTCACAACGTACAGCCAAACACATCGGTCAGCTAGCAGCACATATTCACAGACATGCTGCTGCACTGAGCAACGTTTATCACCGACAAACAGTTATTACAGGGTAAGAAACAAGTCCAACTACTTACCATAAATTCAGGACGTTTATTTTAACCAGGGGCTTTAGTATATTAAACAACAGGTAACAAACAATACAGAAAAGGGTTGTTAAGATTTATGCAAGTGTTTGAAAATATATTTTTATTCCTCCTTTAATAAAAGACTGTAAGGTGATGCAGTAAAATTAAAATATGATGTGTGAAACAAAAAAATTACAAAGGATGCCCATATTCTGCATTTAATATGTAGATACAGTTGGCCCGCCCTATCCGCGGTATTTTGTTCCAGAAAATCTGCGGATAACGAAAACTGCGTACATTCAAGACACATTAATGACCTACATAAACCACCATATGCAATTTATATAAAAAATTGTTAACCCCTAAATCCACCTACTATTATATTTGTGGGAGGTACAGATCTTTAATATGATCATAAAGTGTCCCACAACATATAAATATCATAAAAATGCTGTGGCACGTGTTAGATACAGCGGCAGCCACACTGTGAGGATGCGAAGACTTGGCAACAGTGCGCTGCGAGCCAGGTGGTCCGGCTGATGTCGCAACATGGCACGGCCTGATGCGCCACGCTATCTATCCACCCTACACTACCAAAGACGTGTGCTGTGTGAAGAGGGAGTATCGCCACAAGAGTTGATAGAATTAAATTTGATAACACTATTTCTCGTGTGTGATGTTTACTTTATCTGAGTCAACCAAACATATAGAATAACAGTGGAACAAGCACAACTACGACTACATAGGCCTGAATATTTTTCAATTGTCTGTAAATATTTTTGCTTGTATGACGGGCATGTAAATTACAGAAAAGAATAGGATTGCAGACATAAAATATTTTGACTGTAATTAAGTGGAGTCTTTGTCGGTGTCGAATTGCCACCCTTGAAGCGTGGGAACAGCGTAGCGATAAGAGCCAGTGTCCCACACTTGACGAGAAGCATATCGCTTCTATTCGCAGCGCGCCAAACTGACGTGCAAGGTTTTCCTTGTAGTCTTTTTCCTACAGGACTTTAAGCGGTGACCACCACATTTTATTTTTTAAGAGAATGAAGTAAAGACCAACGCATGTCTCTCGCTTTGCACTGTATGTATTCAGGTAACATTTTGAAAGTTATATCAGCCTATAAAACCAGTTTTCACTAATTTTGAGAGAGCCGTAAATCAT
Organism: Medauroidea extradentata; assembly: GCA_003012365.1. Taxonomy (NCBI): domain Eukaryota; kingdom Metazoa; phylum Arthropoda; class Insecta; order Phasmatodea; family Phasmatidae; genus Medauroidea; species Medauroidea extradentata. The sequence continues at coordinate 25,796 of PNEQ01066738.1, read as the reverse complement.
GTTTCTAACAAGCGTGCTGAATGTTTGAAAACACAGAAGCATAGTTTCAAATGTGTGTTCTTTTCATAGATAAACAAATATAAATAAGTTAACCGGTTTCGCAGAAAATAGAATACGCGTGACACGCTGCAATGCCATCCATGCGCTAGTCGAGGACTCTTCTTACGACGGACGCCTGGATGGCGCTCGAACTGCGTGCAGCATGTTCGGAGTTACGTTTTTTCTCAAAGACCAATGCTTATCTAAGAAAAGAAAACGCGCTTCACACTACTTGTGAATGTGACTTAAGACACCACGCACACTGTAAATATTTTATAGCCCTCAAACTTGGCTAAAATCGGATTTTAGACGGGGTTGTTTCTCAAGTTATATGTAATGGATTTGTACGAAATTAAGGTATAAAAGAATATTGGACTTTACTACAGTGACGTGTTCAATAAAATGATAGGGTCTCAGCTTGAAGTTCCACAGTAAAATCGTTACGGCGGGAACACTGCGCGAGCATTTACAACTTTGGGTGTAGAGGTGATATCACAATACACGTGCCAGCCGATGTCGCTCGTAGCGCCTCATCGATTTTCACCTCTCACACACAAACATACCCTTCACCAAGCGGCCTCCTTAAGGACGTTGGCAGTTTCGTTTTTAATACGGCATCACTGATAACTAAAATATACTTTGCGCAGTTTTTGTCCCCACACATAAATGAAAAATTTTGAACCTCTGTAAACACGGATAAGGACAAAGTTTTAGCTGTTTGCATTTTAATACAGCGCCACTGATTGCACTAAAATTAACTTGGTGCGATTTTTACTGCCGTTTTCGGTGCAGTACTAACATTTGATCTTTTTTTGTCGTGCTTTATTTTGTGACGTACGAATGATACGCTCATTTTTCCCCCACACCTGTGGCAAACTTTTGCAACAGTTATGTTGCCTTTTATTAAATGTAGTATTTTAATTTTGTCAGTCAAACTAAGAACTTAGTGACCTCTCTTCGGTTTTGAAGGATCGCTACAGTCTTTCTTTTTAGGAAACATTTCGCGGCAGGCCAAGGAATCGTGTATAGTTGCAAACTGTACATGCACTTCAAGGCCGTGCCATATGTGCGGTTGGCAAACGGGCAAACAAGACAATTTAATTAAATACACGTGCATTTTCTATGTGGAAGTAGTTCGCGAGCAGGCGACATGGCTCGTGGGATATATCAAATAATTTTATTTTGGAAGCGTGAGGCTACCGACAGGATGTTTGCGAGTAAAGTACTGTCACCGCCCACACATTCAACACAGCATCGCTTCTTTGCCACTACCACCCACTTCGCATCATACTAACGATAACCGCGCGCACCTAGCACAACAGGAGCTGACAAAACAAGACTAGCTGCTCTCGTGCACAGCGAGTGACGCACTAGTAGTTTGTGCAGCACACTGTGTGTGGCGTGCGCGAAAATACAAATTCTTAAGAATTTATATTAAAACCTTCTTTTCTTCAATTCCCAACCGCGGTTGGTGAAGTCCGCGGATAAGGCGGACCGACTGTACAAAGTGGTTTAGTGCTGCACAGATTTTAATATATAGGTCATTCGCGAGAGAAAGCAGATGATTTTCAGGAGGCATGTTAAGAACACAAAAAAAATTACAACTGTCATAAACATTGAAAGCACTTTCTTGCTGGAACACCACTTCACTCTCAAAGACATAGTGATGTTCCAGTACGAACATCACCCAAATTAAACAATATTAATTTACATCAATTGACATAAATAGCAAATATTAAAATAATACCTGCCATGCAACCATTTAATCTTCTCGGTATCATGTCACAATGCCAAAGAAACCATTTTCAGGAAGCTAGCATCATTGTACATTATTTTACATAAAAAACAGAAACATACGTATTTTATCTTGGAACATGCAGGTGTAGCCTCACAATTAGCTTGGCCACATCACTCCCACTCCCATGCATGGACACTCTTACTGGCAAAATGGAGGGGAGGAGAGACAGCCTGTAGAAATTAAGTTACAAAAGTAAAATAATGGTAATAACTGCTGTATAAATAATTTTAGGAATAGGGAAACTTCTGTGAAGCAGTTATTAAGTGATGTATTAAGTAATTGTGGTTTATATTTCATAAATACAACAATGGCAATTAATTACTGTCCTTGATGGGCACAGCCAGCTTACAGAAGCTCTCTCCTGATCGGCCCTTTGACCAAAGCCTTTGACACAAGTGGCAGGATTTTGGCGCCAAGAAGAAGCAACGAGAGGATGTTATTTTGAATGGTTTAGACTGAGGTGAAACAGCATGAGACGCGGGAGGACAGTTGGACGTTGGGTTGTGCGTCGCAACATCTCCAAGCTTTGATGTTCAAAACTGATATAGGCTTAAGAACAGTTGTTAAACTCAGCACAATTCTTTCAAGACTTAATAATCACAACGGTGTTAAGCACTATAGGTCAGGGTGGCAGACCACTAACGATGACGACAACCTAACCAATCTCTTCCGACAATTAAGAAAGGAATCACTGAGAGTATCACGTGTTCTGCATCGCTGCTGCTGGTGTAGAAAGAACCGCCCTCCTGTACCTGATCCCGAAGGCTTACCAGGAGACACCTTACAGAGCTTTATGCTGGAAGGGTCGTCAATTCTCCCAGTCAGTCCCAGATGACCAGGACGCACGTTAGCTGTTCAGCCAAAGCAATAAGCTGAAAGGGTAGTTGAATACCATTGACAAAAGGAGATAATGCTCCTTCCAATTGTGGTGGTAGGTAGTGAAAACCCACTCACCTAGTAATGGAAACAACCACAGGTTAGCTGCAGGGGACTACTTTGCTGAGGGCAAGGCTACCCAACCTTCACGAAATCGATTCGTAGATGAGTCCTATTAAGGGAGACCATACCAGTGACCAAAGGACTCACCCTGTAAGTCTTCTCTTTAGCAGGAGTTCATACACCACTACCACTCAAGAGTCCGACCTGTGATCGTCCCTGCACAAGGCTGCAGCTTGAGTATCTGCCAAGCACCGTACATCTGAGTTTTCACCCGCATAGGTGTCCAACTTCCAGGGCCCCAGAACCCCTACTCCAGATCAACATTACTTGAGATCAGCAACGCAGGACACTACTGCGTGCCTCAGTGAGGACATGCAATATATTCGTAGGTTGCATAGCAGGCTTGGGGTTCCGTACCAGCTTCTAGAAACTGGCCTAAGAGAACCCCGCCGTGGATCTTTCCCTCTTCGTCCTCTCACCATTAGCAGTAGTGCAAGCACTTACATTATCAGACCTGACTGTGAAGAGGTGGAGATGAACTTGAGCACTAGAGTCTATATATGTATTCACATCACACCCCCAGACGTGCAACTATCTTGTTTATAAATGTGTAACTCAACTTGTGCATTACCTGTCACTTCCTAAAAGGACAGTATGAACTCTACTACCAGTTTAAAATTGGACATACTGATTTTTATTTTAAAGCCCTAATATCAATTAATAATAAGCTAGCCGGTGCAATGCAGCATTGTAAATTGGGACTACGTATTCAGAAAACTAAAACAGAAATGTAGTAACGCAAATAAGGCTAAAGTAAAGGGAAGCAATATCTCATTTAATAATGTTTGAGTAGCCACAAAAAAATTACAAAATATATATTTTTCAATAAAGTGTCATAGTCAATTTAATTTCTTTTACATGCCCTATTGTGATAAAAAACGGCCTCCTTAATTTGCTTGGCACATACAGGTTGCATAGTTAAAAAAAATCATTATCAAACTCCTGTACAGTTTGACATAACCCTGTGTGTGACTTGTTTATCTCATGCATATTGCCTAGCTTGAGCTAGGGAATGAGAGGGCTAGAGGAAGGGTGAGCAGTCAGCTAGCCTCCTCTCCTTTCCTCCGGCAAACAAGTAGCAATCACTCGCTGCTACCATGACTGAAATTCCTCAAGAAACTGTTCAGCAATCTGTACGTTAGAACTAAGTTTTTCTCCGTGTACAGTAACATAGTGGATTCTGTACCCCTGTCTGCCTACAGGGAGTGAAGAAAGAGAATAATGTGGCAGGTCAGTTAAACTTGAGAGATATTCAACCTGCCATTAGTGGCCACAATGAGGTGTGTCTACCCACAAACCCAAACAACCTAGTTCTCTCAATCTCTGGCAGACTCAACTAGGCCGAAAGTTTAGTTGTGCTATACTATTTCAATGCCACATAAAGGGGTTGGATGTTTAACTTGCAGTGTAGTATAATGGCTGCCTATTAAAAAAATGTGGCAAAATCTGCAGAAGTGGTATATTTCAGAAGTTTATCAGGCAGACCTGTAATATTATACCAAGTTCGGACTGTGCAGAATATCCTGTTGAACTGGTATGGCAATACAACTGTGTTCTAGTAATGCATACTGAACAAAAATGCTAGAGTCAACCTCTAAAAATTTCCATAGCAATAAGGGATTGCAAATAGAAATTCTCTGACTCACAACTTCTGCGTCTTGAATTAATTAACAGTTTAACTATATGCAAATAAATTTAAAATGTTAAAAAATTATGTATACTGGTGAGACCTAAATAAATACCCGAGTTACTTTATTTTGGCAGTAACTGTATTAGATAAATTTCTCCAAATTTCTTGGTGAACAAAAATACTAAACTCTGACATTCTTCTATATTGAACATACACTCAAGTGCCTTACAACATACTTTATTTTGTATAATACACAGACGCCTGTGTTTACTTTTGTAGTACACTTTCCTGTTTTTCATCTACTGGTGGCTATCTACCCTGCTCAGCAGCATGGTAGACCTGATTAGATCCCTTAAAGAGATGGAGTTGAATATTTAGAAATCTTGAACGCAGGTAGACTGTACTCGCGAAAGGTTCTTGTCCAACTCCAAGGGTTTAAAATTTCCTGTCAAACGAGTAGCAGGAGTGGAATGGCAGTTATGGATGAACCGCAGGATAAATAAAGTCACTCTGTACTGTGAAAGTATGCAGGAACAAGTTGGGCTAATCCCGAGGAGACCCCATACCTCTCTTAAAATTACAACAAAACAAATACAGGTTGATTTCAAACATATGATTTAGATTTTCAATGCAACAGCCGTACAAAACAATGACATTAATTGATTATTAAAAACACACATTGTCCAAATTCGCCCATATGACTATTACAAAACGCGAGTACCAAACATCACACATTAAACGGGGTATACCATGTTGTTCGTCTCGGTCCCTTTGACTCCCCAGCGGTGACCTTTACCAAAATAGTAAGGAAAAAAACCAGAAGTAAATACGCAAATCACAGCTCAGGCAGAGCAAACGACTTCAAAGTAATTAAAATCAAAATTAACCTAAATTTTTGGTTTCTTTTTAAGAAACAGATATTTATGTTTTAATTTTTTCCATAGTGTGTTGAATAGCTTCAACCACTTTTTTTAATCATGTTGTTCTGTTCAACAGTTATTTTCATGTCTTCGAATGTTTTTTGCAATGGGACAAAATTACATATTGCACTATTGTGGCTTATGTCCACAATAGTACAGTGTAGCTTTTTTTAGTCTGATGTTTGCTTCTTCTAAGAGTTTATCTGAAACTTATAATTTTTCCTTATATACATCCCCCCCCCCCTTTTTTTTTTTTTCATTGTCTCTTTTGCAGCTGTATTGTATTTTCATTTTCATTAATCATTCTTTTTCTCTTTTCATCCTCTACATTTCACTTTTTCTCAGACTGTGCTTTTTGTTTTGTTGCTGCTTCTCATTTTTTTTCAAGCAAGCCTCGTAAATTGCTTGGGCAATGCATGCTAGAGCTAAGAGCTGTTGGAACTAGCTGTGATTTCATTGCAAACATTATTTGATTTCAAATCTATGACTTTTTGTAACGGAATGAATGTACTGTTTGAATGCTAACTGCCCTTTCCAAATAACCATATTTATCAATCCAAATGTTTTGTGAGGACTAAAACTAAATTTGAACTTCATTTTTGTTGATTGTACTGTATAACTTACCTTGCACAATCTATCACCAACTGGTTTATTTAGATGGTCTGTAAAATGGAGAAGTCATAATGGAAGCAAGAAATGAATTTGAGACATTATTTTGCTGAACATGGATGTTGACAGAAGTGAGTCAATACATCAGTAAACTTTCAGGGGATTTTTGATAGCATGGGCCATTAATATACTCACAGCAAAAAAAAAGTGTATAAATCCTACACTGTTGACATGGTATATTTTTCCACCTTCGAATGTTGACATCAACACTACCCGTGACAAAAGTAAAATATTTGACCGTCTCACTGACAATATGTTCAACCAAAACATGATCATTCATATGTTTGTTTGAACAACTCTGATTTACTTGAATTTTTAGAAAATTTCTGTGGTTCCAGTTGTTACATCATGAAATATCACATATCTGTGGTGAAGTTCACTATCATTCTGCCACTGAAAATCACCCGTAACATTACTGAAAATAGAAGCGTTGTTTTATGTACTGACCTAAGAATGTTTCATTTCCCACAACTTGATAATCTTTGTGAAATTCATTTTCAAATTCTGGAATATTACCATCACTATTTACATTTTATAAACTTAATTTCTTTACAGCGAAGGAGGAAAACGAATACTTATAATTTGTAACTATTACAGTATGCAGACGTATTTGTGCTGCAAACTACTGTTCATATCTGGAACTATCACTTCTGATCGATTCACAGCAATTGTATTGACCTAACTATCACTTGGGATTGAATCACAGCCGTTGTATTGTGCAGCAAAAAGATTATAGCTGCTAATGCAAAGAGCACTTTTAATTTCTGTGTTACACACAGTCTGAGATTTTAGTGTTAAAATAAATTAAACCTGCCAAAAATGAAAATAGTTACAATTGAAATACAAAAATGGCAGCATCATTGAAAGCTTTAAAAGTATGCATAAATGCAAATAAATGAGTTTGCTCTCCAGAACAAAGTTAAAAACGTATTTATAAGAGCAGTGCGTCCTCTGTTCGTAAATATACTTCCATGCTCGCTAAAGGTTTAAGCTTCTTAGTAAAGCACCTCACACTTTATAACATGATTTTATTAAATAATAATAATCACAGAACTGCAGCTTTGCATTTTAATGTAACTGGAGCATTTATCAGCAAAGTTTGTAGGCAACAATGTTGTGGAAGTATATGTTGACATGCAAAAAGATATAAAACATGAAAAGAGTAAGGAGATGACGGATGAGATAATGGCTAGATAACAGAAGGTCAAAATAGGATCCTTCCAGCTTCTAGAAGAATCAAGAGTTAAACATGTTTGCTGCTGGTGACGTAAGTGTCAAACGGTATACAGGCATCCTAGGCTTACATACGGGTTACATTCTTACATCGCTTACGTAATTAGTAATTTTACGTAACTCGGATTTGTATTTAATTTGTGGTGGGGGTGCACCAAAGAGACATATTTTCCAAGTAAATACAATATAAGTTCTTTTGACGAGACTTGTTTGAGTTATATGGCTGGTTCCTTAATAATAATAGTGTGTGCCCAATTACATTGTTATTTTTAATGTAAATATAACAGAAATATACAGAAAATACATACAAAGTTTCGGTGCACAATTCCCTTTATATGCTATATACTTCTAAAGAAACCAGAATAATTTTACCTATAACATTTAAACTATAGTAAAGGATACATTTGAATAATGTAAAAACCTTCGTCTTGACGTTAAAAAATACGTAATACATAATACATACAGTGAACCCTCGATAACTCGGACCTCAATGTCCCGGACTTCGGATAACTCGGACAGAATTTTGAAAAATTTTAATAATTTTTAATTAATTATTTCTTGGTTAAAAGATATAAAAAATCGTTTCTGCTGGATTTAAATTCCTCACATTTTATTTTAGAACAGTATTAAACTTTATAACGTAGTCGTCCATCGCTACTTAGCCTTTAATAATCCCACAGTAAATATCTGGCAAGTTCCGTGTGGTAAACTGTTGCTAGCGAGGTGCGCGACGCGCGAGTAAAGATGCAACGCAGCAGGCTGACCTCTCACTTCTTTATCTTTCCTCCCTCTACGCCCAGCGAGCCAGGCACGCACGTGTGTCGTAAATAAACATTTCAATGTGGTGCTTGTGAAATGACAGAACTACGGGTTACAATGACACATAAACGGAAAATTATTTTGTTCTGGTGTGTACAATGAATTCAGGGTTGCGAAACAAATTGTACCGGACATTAAAAAGAAAAATTTTAAATCATTGCTTTGCATTGCGATGTAGAAAAATTGGTGAGAAGGTTTCACGCCCCTTTAACAACAATGTTTTCAAGAGCCGATGTGGGTGGTGAGAGAACAACACAACATCCATGCCCAAGCTGGACACGATGAGTCACGCTCGCTTGTTGATGATGCTCTGTTGATAACGTAACGGCGTCTGGAGAGTTGTAACGTTTTAAGCGTGAATCAGATTTGTTTATAAACTACTTCACTGGAAATAATAGCATACATATAATGGACCGTAAAATGTAAACGTCTTATGCGGGATAATTTTAAACAATTTTCATTGAGTGACGCATGTGAATGGATTAACAAGATTTTGTAGTCTTAATTTTTCCAACTTACTACACACCGAAAAATCTTTTTCTTTATTCACGTTATGAACGAGTAAATATAGGAAAAAATACATTTGTTACTTTCTACACCAAAAAAATTTAAGTCATTTTTTTTTAACTCCTTATAATAGCCGCACCCCATTTTTTGGGCCTAAAATTTGGTCAAAATACGCTGCGATTACGCGAGTAAATAAGGTAACTCTGTAGAACATGATTAAAATTTTATTGCTTTATAATATGATAATTTCTGTAAGAATAAAGCTGTAAATTATGTGTTCTATGATGCAATTTACATACATAAAATTAAATTTTTAAATTAGTAATGTTAAAATGTGTTCACTTAATGTACAGTGACCCAGAAGGATTGTTAATTATAGTACAGTTTTTATTCATGTATACGAGGAAAATTATTTTTATACCTTTGTAACTTTGTAGGAGGGTAGAGTAACTATCAGGCTAGCAGTTGGCTGCTGCCCCTACGCTGTGACATACGGGCATAAGGTATTTTTCAATGTAAACATCTTGTGTGAGATTAGTGTGGTCACGTGCAGCGTTTGTATTGCATGAGACTGTGGTGGTTAACCTTGACTACTTCCGTTCGCAACCTCCCTAGCTTATCTCCAACGATCATTTCTTATCTCTCTCACACGTGCAGGCACATTGGCTGTCGCCAGCCAGACGAAAACTTTTATGTGATAGAAGGGTGCCTAGTGCCAGCTTCTAGCACAGATAAAAAAAAGGATCAACCAGAAGCAGCAGCATAAAAAAATAAATAAAGATCTGACCGCCCACATTATTTGACATTCTTTTATAGTCCTCCACGTTAACATTTATTTTCCCACTGCATGGCGGCCCTCCCGTAACTTGATACGATAGTTACGTACAAAACAGTATTTATTGTAGCCTCTTTTGCTTGTAGAAATAATAGTGTACTAATTTCTTCACGTTTCTTGTGATTAATGACTGATTACCCCCCCCCCCCCCGGACACCCCAAGATAACGCAGACAAATAGTAACTCGGACAGTTTCTTCCCCCTTTAAGTCCGAGTTATCTAGGGTTCACTGTATATATTAATCATGTAAAAACAAATTTGTTACACTAAATAAAAAAATTAACTTGCATAACTGCTATCTAAATTACTCTTCACAAAAAATCTAAACCAATTACATGTGAATGAACACTTCAACTCAAACGCATTTAGTTTTGATGTTAAAAATACTTGTATTTAATCACATGAGAACAAATTTGCTAAACTAAATTTAAAAAAAAAAATTGGAAACACATGCAATTGCTGTCTAACTTAACGTTCACAAAAAATTTAAACCTACCTATAAGTGAATAAGTTTTAACTCGGACACACACAGTTTTGATGTAAAAATATATGTGTAACTAATCACATAAGAACAAATTCGTTACATTTCTATAATTTTTAGTTCGTCTTATAGAGTTATTGCAGCCCATCCAAACTTTTCTTCCTACGTTTCGATAACACATTGCCTGTGACTTCCGTACAGCACAAGATAACAAGTGCCACTGCCGCATCTGCTGCTTCACACTTAAGATCATGCACAAAGGCATGACTGTGTTAGTGCGTTGTGCCTCACTTCCTGTCTCGGTATGAGGATGTAGAGAAGGTACAGTTGCTGAAGCGTAGTCACATGTTTTCGAATCCTGTTCAGCACGAGAGACATCTGTATGGCTCGTAACAGCTACGGATTAGTGATGTGGTGAAGTTACGGAAACTTTGAACAATAATTATATCAGTTAAGAAATTTTTTTAAGAACAGGAAATTTTTTCTCCAAATATACGTAAGGTGCAGGTTACGTAGCTTTGGGGATGCCTGTATAGGCATTATCTCCTCAAACCAATGCAGCCAAGCTAATTCTTACAAGCATCTCTGCATACTGTAACCTCTAACATTTAGAATTTTGGTTTACTATTGCTACAATTTCAGAGGTAAGTAATTGCAAGGGCTACAGTGAATGTATTCATGACATATACAAAAACATAAATTATTTAGGAATATACTGTGATCAATGCGTAGTAATATTAGAGTGCACTGATAAACAGTTAATACTAATCTGCACCCAGCTGTACCAGCTAAATTTCATAAAATAAAATTACATACCACTTCAAAGTAAGTATTTAGTAATTGGACATTTTTTTTAAAATCACAACCAACTGTAACAAAGTTTGTCCCAGAGATGTAGTTTTTTTATAACATGTCCTAAACCTGAAGAATTCTAAATTTAAAAATACTATCAATATATTTTTCCATCTTACGTGTGAGTGTTATGCAGAAAAAGAAGGATACTGCACAAGGGGTACTAAACTTTCATTTTTGGAACTGCTGATTATCCAGGAAAATTTACACAGTGAAATCACTGTACACATCATTATCCTAAACAGGAAGAAACATTGCTTTTCTTAAAATATTTTAATACTACGTGAAAGAGTTGCACAAAAAAAAGATTATGCTTGATTTAGGTGTTGAAATAAGTATTTGTACGGAAAATGGGAAGAAATTTTACGTACAGGCAGTTTAAGATAAAGTGAGCACTGAAAAAAGCCATGCTAGATGTTGATTTTCAGCCAGTTTGCATCCTTTCAGTGGAAGCAAACATAAACATTGATATGGGCTGTAAAATATTTACGTCTATATTTCACTGCTCCAAAAAATGTTATCTACAATATCCACTCAGCAAACATACAAGTGTCCAATAACAGCTATTGTTAATGGCATGTTATAATATATACCTGTGACGTAACTTCTCCTATAAGTTCCTGCACATCGACTCTTAAATATATGCATTGCACAAACTACATGTTTTCCCCACAAGTAATTTGTACTCTGTAGATAAATGTCAGCAAATTTTGCATGCAAAATGTCTGAATACAAGTTTAGCTTGTTTTAACGTAGACACAATATTGTAGCAGTGACAAGTAACTGCAAATGTCTTAAAAAGGTTTGTGAATAATATCTCAGCAAATGTCTTACATGTGAAGTAGACCTACATATATCTTCAGTCACATATCTCCAATACAAACTACTAAATACAAAACATTCCAGAAATTATAAATATATGTAACTCCTTAAATTAAGAAAAGCAAACATTTAAAGTTCTTGTCTCAACCCCCCAAACACACACACACATACAACACACACACATACAACACACACACATACAACACACACACACATACAACACACACACACATACAACACACACACACATACAACACACACACATACAACACACACACATACAACACACATACAAACACACAAGCACACACAAATAACATGTACACAAACATACACACAAACACATATACAGACAAACACACAAAGTTAATTTCCATGCACAATCAACAAACAATAAGGTCGCTCAGCTAGCAAAAATCGTAAAGGTACACTGTCTAATAATAAGTTATTCCCAACAAAATGTCAAACAGTCACAAAACATAGAAGCTCACAGAATATCTATAACTTTATATAACTTAACAATTTCATTAACTCTTTGTTTGTGATTATATTAACATATTTTACATAACACAACATACAATCCATTAACGAAAATTATTTTAGTAGCGAAGCATGCTCACGCTCTCTCTTGAACAAACTATGAACTCTGTGGCATTAATCACAGGTAGATTGTGCAGGAAATAGCTAATGATAGAAAGTGTCTGGTCTCTATGGATACGTTGTTTTATGTTTATGTGTATAATAGTTAAATTAAATAAGTTTACTAATGATATAAAATACACAGAACTACATTTGATTATTCGCCACCAACCATACAAGGAGTAAAGCAACTACTGTTAATGTTGAACTGTAAGTAGTAATTTCTAATGAATTTTTTCAAAGGTTAAATCTTTAGTGCTCACTTTATCCTGACCAGCCTGTACTACATTTTTCAGATGCATTTTTAAGCTATGTCCTGGCTCTCAAATCCATTGATACAGGGAAATTTAGTAGCTGTTGGCAAAGAGAAAACTTACCGAACTTTAGCTACAATCCATGATCAGTTATATAATTTCTGGAAACAGTTCTATAAGTTCTTGTACAGATACTTCCAATTCTGCTATTAGTTGTCTGATATCCTTTGGTAAATTTACTATCACAAACAAAACATTTGATTATTCTTCAAATATGACTGCTCTGGATTTTGTGGTTGCTCTAAAAAATTCACCTATAGTGTTCACGTCTTGTGTAGAAGTCACAGATAAGTTCATATTTGAAGGTTCATCAACACTGACCACCGAGATTTTACAAGTCTGCTCATCAAAGCACCCTGTAGGGAAAACAAAACAAATACAATTACTGTGCCGGTGTGCTGAAATGTTTTAATTTTTCCGATACAAGAACTTTACAGTAGAAATGAATACTATTTCAGATACCAAACATTGAAAACAAGTTGAAAGAAACTATGTTTAAAAATTTTTACAATATGGAATTTGTCATTGTTTTACAGCTAGTTTGGTTTGGACTTCTATAGCAACTGCAATTCAGTGAAATCATATGCTTGCAATGGTAGACAACATTAATCATCTCAAGTATGAAGAAGTACTGTATGTGTTAAACCATGCTTTGAACAGTGGTATATTTGGAAATACTACTTTTGATGCAGACATTAAGTAACTTGCTTACCAGACAACAAAATGGATGGTTTGTGTGTGGTGATGCTTTCCATTTAAATAATTAACTACACTAACCAACTTATTAGCGTCATGAACTGAAACGGTAAGTATTCTGCTGATGGCTTTCACGTACGTGATGGAAAGCTGATAACTGTACTATGTTCACCCACTAATCTATGGATAAACAAGAATACTGTTAAATATACTAAATAACTGAACAACTGATTATTAATTACATCTCCCACCTAGTTGCTTCCATACAGGTGGTGTGAACAATGAAAATGTAAACACAGTTGAAATAATACCATAGGCTCATCACTATAATAAGCATTCTGCAGGACACACTGACTTGAGACAAATGGAGAAAACAATTACTGCACTGAAACAAATGAAACTGTAACAGACTGGTTGAGTGGTTTATTGGAAGTAAATTTGTGTCCCACTCCAGTTAAAATTTGTGCATAGCATTTACGCTATAATGTTAATGTATGTGAATAACATTCCTATGCTTCTTTACCTAGACAGTTGAAACAAACTTGTAACAAATATAAATAATCATGTTATATAACCATACATATGTTCACTGAATTGCAACCATCCATTTAAACTGTAATGACTAGCATGCTCTATTGACATCACACAAGTTCTTTGGCAACATACACAAAAGTTTAACATAAACATGTCAGTCCAGTAGAGCAAATTGAAATATTAAGAGGTAAGAATTAACAGTCTTACAACAGAGCATATTTGAGTGGCAGAGCAATTAGATGTACACATAATGTGCATCAATAACTCAAGAAAATTTGTGACATACGCATTCTAAATGTGGTAATGATGTGTAGGAAGTGGCAAAAATGAGGCAAATTAACACCAAAGGGCAGAACTGCAAGGCTGTACAAAAGGAGAAACAGCAGTTTTCACATGAAGTACAAAATTCCTTAAGTGCTAAATGCTTCATCAGGGTCTGCAAATTAAATAACCCATATAACTCTGGATTCATTCCCACATCCTTCTCACCATTACATCAAACACTAACACACATTAAGTTCTGCTCAATCATCATTCATTCTTAACTAAATATCACTGCCTACTTTTTCCGATCCCAGACTCACAAACATACTGAGTAAAATGCCAAACTAGTGAGAAATAATTTTTGGTGCTTTTGTACACAAAGTCAAAATGCATGTCAGTTTTTACTGCCAAAAACTTGAGATCTTTCTTCCATGATGAATTCTGTACAGGCTTGAGAGAAGAACTATATGGGGTGGAGAAGCTTTTCTAAGTTCAGAAGGGGGTCATGATGGTGTAGCAGTCAGACCACTTGCCTCCTATCATAGCGATCACACTTGTTTTGTTTCCCACAGGCGTCATTCCAAATCATCACAAATAAGAAACGTGGTGAATGTTGCCGCTGGCCGGCTGCTTTTCTCAGGAAACTTCTACCTCCCCCACTCTTCAATTCTGTAGTCTCTCCATATTCACCTATCAACCTTCGTCTGTGTTGAAGACCTAGCTCCAAAGTCCATGCATGGGCTCATATTTATGCTTGCAGATATTATTTCTTAAATCCTAAACGGGAGCAGATATTGTAAAACCATTACATAGTTGTGCTGAAAATTGATTTTGATATACAGCATGACTTTTTCAAACCAAATGACATAGTTTTAGCTAATTATTAACTTTAAAAATTTTCTTTATGTTGATACTTAACCAAAATTATAGTATTGTTTGTTTCTAACAAATGGTAGACGACAGTGGAAAATAGCCATCCTTAATCTAATGAACAGTTTGATTAAGAAGTGGCTCACATTTAATGTTATTTCCTACAAATGGATGGGCGTAAGAGACTACGAAAGGACAGTTACATATAATTAATACAAATATTTTCTTTCGATCTTCATTGTGTTATTACATTATCTCCAAACTGAATACTACTATTCACGTTTTGACAACTGTAATTTTTCAATTAAAATCAGTAATAAAAACGACCACGCAGACCTCCTTTAGTTGCTCCATCCAGGATCTGGCATGCATAATGAAGACAAATTCAGTATAGTAGATGTTTCTGATAAGTCAAAAGTATAATAATGTACTACTAGCAGACACATAACCAGTTGCTTCGTGTATGTCATAAGTACTTCTGTAAATTAAGATGAATTATAGAATGATATAGCTACAGTTATGAAAAGTTTAGGCAGTCATTCAGTGACGAGTCTTGAAAGCTGCCGAGGACGAATGAGGTAGAAATAGAGCAACGCAGGAATGTTTAAGCAGGGAAATCCAGAGAAAACCTACGACAAGAGAAATGGTTTGGCACACTGCTAATTGTTTCTAAATAACTGGCTAAGAAGTGTTGACATTTTAAACTTGTGCTTATGTATGCTAACTTAGGTTTCAATTTTAATGCACAAAAAAATACATGTTAATGGTTGCAATCACATTAACAATTAAGGAATACTGTGTGCGAATAATTTTTAACACGTTTGCAACTATGGTTTTTCTTTTTAATACAGCACCACCAATTACACTAAAATTAACTAGGCACTATTTTTTTTTGCCATTTTGGGTAGTGTACTAATAATTTATCTTATTTCTCATGCTGTATTTTATATTGCAGAAATTCTACAATAGTTTTTTTTTGTATCGGAGTCCTACTTCTGCTGTAACTGGCAAATTTTAGTAAATTCATAGTAATTTTTATTTTGTCAGTCAAAATAAGAAAATTGCGATCATCAGTTTAGAAGGATCACTTCGATCTTTCTTTTTTAAAGACATTACCCTGTAGGCCATGGAATCGTACATAACTGTACACACTACATACAGTCGTGTCCTATGTGCTCACAGTTGAAGCGGGCGAGCAGCAAGCTGGTAAACAAGATGATGTGATTAAATATGTGTGTTCTATGTGGCAATGGTTTGCTGGCAGGCAATGCAGGAAGAAGGTGGGCTCTGTGGGAGACATCAATTCATTTTGTTTTCGAAGTGTAGAGCGAACGACAAGCATAATGAATGTGAAAGAAATAACACCGCCACCTTCGCTGGCAGCCGCACAACATCGCTTCCTTGTCGCTCTCTGCCACTTATCATGCGCACCTAGCACACTGTGTATAACAAAGCAGACACAAAGCCTAACAACGCGAGACTAGCTGCTCTCTCGCGTGCTGCAAGTGATACGCTAGTAGTTAGTGTGGCACATGGAAAAATACAAATTCCTAAGCATTTCATATTTACTTTTTTCATTTTTCTTTTTTTAGCTCACCCCCCCCCCCCCCCAAATAATTTTACAACTGCGGTTAGTGAAAACAGTGGATGCGAATTCCGCAGACAAGGCGGGATGACTGTACCTACAAAGTGAATGAAACCCTTTTATTTGTGTGTGTTATCTTTTTTTCGCTTGGCTGTACCGAAGAATACTGTTGCTATACATAATGTTTATAACTGAATATCGGGGTTTCAGAACTTTATAACTATTTATTACATTGAATGTACAGCTATAAATGGTATGTCAAATGAAAGAGCAACTCAAACAGTTTTATTTAGGAGCTTATTAGTGTTCAATGTGAGCACCATTTCTCACACAGCACACATCAAGTTAACAGCCTAGTTCATCCCAAACTTTGATTAGTGTGTCTGCAGAAATTGTTGCAACAACTGCTACAATCCTGTTTCTTAATTAGGGGAGGTTAGCTGGTAGTGGAGGCACATACACTTGATCCTAGATGAAGCCTCAAAGGTAGAAATTGCATGGCGAAAGATTTGGTGAACGTGGAGGCTATGCAAAACAAGCTCTGTCATTAGGCCCCTTGCGGCCAAGCCCGCGGTCAGGAACAGTGTCGTTCGACCATTCGTGTACTGCGTTGTGCCAGTGAGGTGGCGCGCCATCTTGCTGGAAAATGAAGTTCTCTGTTTCATCTTCTTGCAACTGAGGGAAGAGCCATAGATGTAGTGTATCAAGATGAGTTGTACCGGTTACAGTTGGTTCACCAAAAAAGAAGGACCCATAAACTTTCCGCAGGGATACGGCACAAAAAACATTAATTTTAGGGGAGCATCGTTGCAGTTGTACCATCTCGTGAGGATTTTCTAAGCCCCAGATCCAGACATTGTGAGTGTTAACATGTCCACTAAGCTGAAAGTTCGATTCATCGCTGAAGACAGCACGATCGATGAAATCTTCATTCGCAGACAACATGTCCGTAGCGAAGTTAGCACGTGATACGTAGTCTGTAGGCGTTAGCGCCTGTAACAACTGTAAACTGTAAGGCCGTAGTTGTAAATGTCTCTTTAAAACTGTCCAAACAGTCGACACAGGAACTTCTAATTCACGACTAGCCTTCCAAACAGATTTTTTTTGGCTACGAGTGAACGACTCTCTCACTTGCTCAACAGTCTCTTCACCAACTCTTAGATGTCCCATACTCTTCAGTTTACAAAGGCAGCCGCTCAATTCATCCTCACGATACCATCCACGGGTGTTGTTATCACTGGGAGGATCTCTACCAAACTTAATACGGAATGCACGTTGCACAGTAACAACAGAGTCGGTCTTTGCAAACTGTAAGACGCAAAACTCTTTCTGTTCACTAGTCGCCATCTTTGCTATTACTGCTTCCTAGCGGATGGAGGGTGACACATTGCGTGCACATGTGCATTTGTACCTATAAACAAAACTGTTTGAGTTGTTCTTTCATTTGACATACCATTTATAGCTGTATGTTCAATGTTATAAATATTATAAAGATCTGAAACCCCGATATTCATTTATAAACATCCTGTGTTATTCCGTATTTTGCTTTGAAATAAACTGGTCAGAATTAAGGGTTCCATATACTTACCAATTGCTCACAAGCAACATTCCAATAAAATTTATATTCACTAGTTTTAAGTAGTTCATCCAACTTCAATAGTTCAGGACTTCTAGTATGTTATTAAGGAAGGTTGCTCCATGAGTACAAATTATCAGCTTGTTTCAGAATTTTCCTAAGTTGTCACCCATTTACCTGTACTACTAGCACTCTCTGTAGCTCTTTCCGTGCTGTATACTTCTAGTCTTGACACATCACCAAGTGCTGTTATAACATTTCTAGACTCTCTGCCTGTAATACAACTTTTGTAAAAGTAGCTATAACTCAGAGTTGCCACAATTTTAACCTTTCCAGTGCTTATATTTGCCTCTAATATGTATATTGTGTATGTTTTTATGCTGACATGAGACACTTAATAAAGGTCACCAAGACATTGTAATAACTTGCCCTGTGCATATTTAAAGACTTGAAAACCATGCATACTCATAAAATAGCAAAATATGTAAACAAACAT
This sequence comes from Medauroidea extradentata, assembly GCA_003012365.1. NCBI lineage: Eukaryota > Metazoa > Arthropoda > Insecta > Phasmatodea > Phasmatidae > Medauroidea > Medauroidea extradentata. Next base: position 7,218 of record PNEQ01066738.1, on the reverse strand, counting down.
GTGTACTTTGTAATACTAAATACTTTGGATTTTTTTGTATACATTTATTTTGGGCAACACGGATATTTGTAGCTGCGGGGAATCGGCAACAAGGAGATAACTTGTTGAGCGCAGAGAAACAAGTGTTAGGGTTGCCCACCTGTTGCCAGCAGACAGCCTCCCCTCCAGCATGACCATCTTCACCACCCACTAATAGAACTTCTAGCCTCCATCTGGGATACATACGGCAGGCCTTCACCTCGTTCTTCAGCAGTCTAAGGCTCAGATCTCCTCCCTGAGTAAGTCTAGGCACCCCTTCCCCTCCCCAAAAGGAATGCTTCCTGAGAAGGAAGCAGAAGCCAGATATTCTCATTTACCTTAAGAGTGGCTTCCTCAGAAGGGAGCCAAAGCCCACACCTTACCGCCATTGTTAGTGATGCCACGTGGCACCCTTGTCTTCCACAGAAAGTGGAAGTTAACTGTAGTAGAATCCAGTACGTGAGGTTTCAGTATCAGTGACCACGCAGTCAGAATTAGTGAATTGTGAACTCTTAGTTGTAAACCATTAAAGAAGTGAATCAGTGAACTTGTGTTTTGTAAAGTGAATCTGTAAACTTGTGTTCTTTTCTCATCAATATAATCAGTTAAGTGTACCCTTCATGTCTTATTTTCTCAAAATGTGAAACTAATGTTGGATGACAAAATTATAATTTTTGATATCACTAATGAGGAACCGGAGTTCATAGCGGCTCAGAAAAAGCAGGCAGCTCATCAATGCCGACAAGCATGCACACTAAATGACTCAATCCCTGTGGGAAAAATTTTACATCTTGAGAAAGCACCCGGCCGCGGACTCTTATCCCCAAATTGTGTCGCTGATACAAGTCCCAAAACACAGAAAACTAGTCATGTGAGTGTAATCGCGAGAACTTTATTAGAATCCTCAGGGATATCCAATGCATAGCTACCAACCTCAAGGATTCAGAAATAGTACAACTTTCAAAATGAGTAAAATTGTGCGTAAATGAGTCACAGCATTTCACGTGTTGTGTATATGTACATGCCATCGAACTAAAACACTTTGGATATTTTTTAAATAAAATACTACACTGTTAATATATCAATATGTTGTATGCAAAATAAATTTAGAACATGCTGAATAATTAATAAAATTAGCTAAAATTTTGACTACTACTCATATGTTGTGTGCATGGTTAAAATTACATAGTCTCCCTAGGGCTATTATAAAGAAAACAAACTTAACAGGGAAATTACTGAATGTATTTTACAGTAGGATTACTTTGTTGTACCATAGCAAATACTGCTCATAATTTTTAATATTCATACAAATCTAAACAAACCTAGTATAGGTAGTTTTGGTTTCTGTAATTTTACAAACTTCACCGATTTTAATACTCTAGATAGATCTGGTAAGACTGCTTTTAAATTCTCTTCCAGAGTTCCATAAATGCACAAAAAATTTTTACAGAGTGCAAATTAAGCAATTTAATCACACTTAGCACATCTAACCACAACCCTCCGACACTGCAAATATTGTGGACTTGAGAATTAAATTGTATATCGTTGAACGTGCAGATGTGAGAGTACTTAATCTCACATGGTTTGGCAACTATAAAAAAAATGGTAATTGTAAAAACTGCAAAGTTGTATTTCCCAGACACGAAAGTTGCAATATTCCTACATTTTACGACTATTAAATATGCAACATCAATATAAGTACCGGCAATAAAATATGCCACCAAAGTAACCAAATGATATATTTAAGCTTGGCAAAACCATGTTTACAAACACTATGCAACTACGACGTGCGCTTCCATATTTTCTGGAAAAATAAGAATAAATCAATAGTTTCTTTCAGTTCACAAAATTTGATGCGTGTTCTTGAGCAATTACTACATGGAAACAGTACACTGGAAAGCCACTTCAAATTAAAAAACGTCTCGTGACTTTTGTTTGCAAGAGTCATGGCGGCCATTTAGCCAGGAAGACTGCTACAATTGATAGGGTGTGTTCGGCCAAGTTCAGGTTATATTCGTAAGATGTGTGAATAATATGGTACTCTGTAGTGAATAGTATAGTACAATGGCTATAAATAAAGCACGCTGGTTCCCGAAACTACGGTATTACAGTTTTCGTTATTACATATGACACTGTTAAGTCAGATCAGATCTACATAACACATGTTTGGTACCGAAATTATGGGATTTCAGTACCAGATTTCTTAATATGAATTAACCAAACGGGAAAAAAAATTGTAAAGCTTGAAAATTGTGCAATAATTCACATGAATCGTATAACCGTACAATTGGGCACAAAATTGTACATTGTATGGGAAAATCGTAAGAGTTGGCAGCTATGCTAATGGCTTTCACTGCCATTAATAAGCTCCCAAGTCTCCAACGAAACCCGAACTTGCCCATCATCCAAGGGTTCAACAACTGATCCACGAGGCTTGGCAGAAGCCCAAGTGACTCTCCAAGCGTAAGCATAGCCTCCTCAAACAACCATTTTAAGGTGAAAGGATATAACCAGCCTTTTTCCCAGTCATGTAAGAAAATGATCCACTATACCTTTATAAGGAACCGTCATTGTTGGCTCACCCCCAAGAAGCCACTCTTTTGGTCACGTGATAACTCTTACCCTCCGGGACCATAGTCTTATGCAAGCAAGCAAGCCAAGCTCTCACCATCACCTCACCGAGAGATATCCGTCAACCCAGTAGAGTAAAGTACAACAAGTCGATCACAGTCATTACTTGTTGGTTATTGCACTGCTACTTCGCCACCTCATTTCTGTTGTTGCATCTTTGCAGTCATCTTCGCTGTTATTACTGTCTCTGTCACTGTAGCCTCTGTTGTTGCAACCATCACTACCATGTCATTTTCCACATACACGTGTTAAGTGTCAAACAATCACAGACTACTCTGACATCAAAAACTCAATTTAAACGAGACACAAAATCATTCAAATCAATCTTAACTATCCTAGCTCAACATGGGCCACTTCTGAAGGTTCCAGCAGATAAAGGGTTATTAGACCTTCATGTAGTCCCTGTAGTTGAAATTAGAGGGGTTGACATGCTGTAGAAGAGGAGAGGATGGTGGGTTCAGCAGCTAGGGTGAGAGGCAAAAAGGGGGTAAAGAGGCCTATACGCATTTCCCAAGCAACATCTTGCAGTGACATATTTTTATCAGAATCCACAAAAATATAACTGTTAAATTTAACTCTTACTGATGATCTTCAATTCATTAACTAAGGGAGTTTAACACAACGTATTTTTCTTCTTCAGAACTATTTTATTATGTACAAATAGCAATAGCAGTACACTTTGGGATTTAATGAAAAAACATGAAAATAAATACCTGAAGGAAAGGTCCGGCAACTTTCTGCCAATATGATTTACATCCCATGGCAGTAACAAGTGCAGCAGCAGTAGCAGAAACATAAGCCACCCCAATCTGTGTTGGTGTTGTTGGAGAGTTAGCATTCCGGTTAGTATAGTTCACGAGTGCATTGAACGATTGATTCACCCATTGCCAAAATATAACTGCTGGCAAAGTCCTGAAAAAAACCCACAAGAATTTTAGAAATAAAAACTATTTACAGCCTCATAAGAACAAAACTATTAGTTTATTATGAATTATAATATTAAATAAGAATAATTAATTTTGCTCTTATACTCTATGATAATTTAGTCGAAGTGGAATGAGCTTAATGTAGAGTTTACTCATTCTAAAATACCTAAAATGGAGTATTTCAGCTTGAGATGTCACTTTCAAAATGCACAGAAGAGCAACTATATCCAGAATACCTTTACCACAGCATGTGTATACACCTCATGATCACTTAACTGCATCAATATGGTAAGGCATTGATGCCATTAAGTATTTCAAGCTGTCAACAGCAAATGAACATGACTCCTCAAGAGCTGTACACCGTTCTGTAATAATCCCAGGTGATGAACAAGTGATTTCACTTTTATACTGAACGGCACTCTTGATATATGCTATTAACAGCAAAGTGAGGATTTTTGAGGCCCATTTTTTTTTTACTTTTCAGCTAAACTATTAATATAAGCACAGTAGTGTAAGCAGTAAACACAGAATTAACTACATTCAAAAGTAAATATATTAAACTACATTAAATATATATATATATATATTACAGTATTATTATTATTATTATTACTGTTGTTTTCGTTGTTAGTAGATGGTAACCTGTAGGAGTAGCATGTAACTAACATACGCTCCTACTAATTTCCCATTTTAAAAAGTGCAATCAGTTGTAATAAAAGTAAACAACATTCTTTTAAGGCACATTTAAACCCCATAGTACAGACTTGCATAATATTTGTGGAAACCCATTCTATGGGAAACAAAAATACACTAAGTGCATCGTAACTTGCGGGTCAAAGATCCCTCAACAGTGCATGAGTCCACATGGCCTGACTGAGGAAGACAAATATGACTGTAAAAATTGTAATACAATTACGAACATGTTTCAAGGTTTTTCGTATAATTGCTCCATGTCAAAGAAACCAGACAAAGCTGAAGAAAACATCATTACACTGCACCTATCTACAAACAAAGATATGTAATAAATCATTGCTTAATCAGTGAATGTTATCATTTGTAAAGATTCATTCTATGTTAAAGAAACTCTGTGACAAGATGAATATTCTCACAAGCCAGGTAAATGAGCTAAAAGAAGAAAATATGGTCCTTAAAGCAATGGTAGGAAATCTCCACAACCTACAAATAGCACATGCTGTAATAACTGAAGCACAAAGTCTGAACAAAAGACAAGACCTGACAAGACACAGAACTTGGTTAATTCAAATCCAAAACAGGTTAGAGACAATATAAAAAATATTTCCAAATTTTCCTTCAGTGAAACTATGTCACCATATGGTGGTGATAAATCCTAGAGTATATGTCCAAAGAACAAATGCAGCACAATGTAAACCAAACACAATCTGCAACTAACACAGAAAGTTCAAAAGAACAACCTAGGCAAAGATATCACATTGCAAATAAGGCATCGTCCAGCTCTAAGAATACCAACACAGAGAAAAAAAAGTAGAACAGTTAGGTGTTAGAAACAATGCTAACCTAAAAATGGCTACAAAAATGACTAGACAGGCAATGAAATAGAGTTTTCATCTCCACTCAGATACACTTCATTCTTCTCGTTCTATGTTTCAGTAGACAAACAAAATTTTGTCACAATTTTCAAAACTGTTTTCTGGCCAAGAGGATGTCTGATCAGCCCTTTCTATAGGAAGCTTAAAACTGACCAATTTTTAAAGCATTCAAACGATGATGATGCATCTTCAAACACAACACGGCCTAGCCCAGCTGTTGTGAAGTTCCTAATCTTTCAACAACAACCATCGAGGCAACAACAGTTGATAAAGCAACATGAGGGGTGAGTGGAGGCACCACCACAATATAAATTTATAGTCTGTATGATTTGAAGCATTTTTATATAAAAATGCCAGGTGTCTTGAACTAAAGCCATACAATTTTCAAAAAAACCTCATTGCTGCAAATTTTGTAATTATTTGTTTATCTGAAATATGGTGTAATCAAAATGTTATCAACTCTCACTACTTTTTTTTACAATTTATAGAAAAGATAACGAATCATCAGCTACAAATATGAATAGTGGAGGTAGTATATTAATAGCTGTTGACAAAAAATATTTCATCCCTCTTCACAAATTACCAAAACATCTAGTATGTTAGTATACACAATATATGGGTAGATATAGGAAATAATAAGGATAAATTCCTTCTTGGTAACATCTACATTCTCCCAAAAATAACAACACACGAATTCTCTAATAATATAGGCAACATTAAAGACAACCTTAAAAATTACCTATCTCTTATTATTATAATAATAATAGGTGATTTCTAATGCCCACAAATTGATTGAAAAAATAAGCATATACAAAATATATTGTATAACGTAATGCTCTTGACATTACACGAGATCATGATCACTGCGGAGATGCAGTGTTGCTGCCTCAGCTTCGCCATTAGGCCAAGATCGTAGGAGAGTCGGTACGAAGGGATTGTGGGGTGCCACAATTAACTAGATCAAACGAAGTTACGGTGCACATGTCTCACCCTTTTATTACTACTGCAATCCCATATCCTTTACAACAATTGTGACATGTCACTGCAGGGCAAACACAAGTGCACGCCATCGGCCTGAGCACATATATCTAGACAGACAGCTAAAGGACAACTCTCCTCACTGACTGCACAGGTACAACCGCCATCACTGACGGCTCAACTACATCTGTCTCGACTGACCGCTTGCGAACAACTGCCTCAATTGACGGCTCAACTACTACTGCATCACGCTCGCAGCATGCAGGCACATCGCTGATGCCTCAGTTGTTGCCCGACGACAACTGACCAATGACGGACAGAGAGCTCAAGAGTGTAACACACCAAACTACATACTGGGTGTAAACAAAATGTTAAGATCCTTTACAATAACCCTCCTATTTCAAAAGTGGAGCCCACAGCGACACTCACATAAATACATATACAACCCAAACATACTGTTGCGTGCCATGTACCTGTAGGCCGGTGGTCGGCGGCTGTTTCGTAACACCTTGAGGGCTGGCTGATGATTCAAAGCCCGGGTGGCTCATAGTGGGAATCCCGCCGAAACTACGTCATAGATACCTGTCCCAACTGCGTCTTAACCCTTCAAGGGCGGCCGACGTGACTACAAGCACATCCTAAACATGATGAAATATCTATTTTTAGACCCCTGTAATGCGGGGAACACCCAACTGTCTGGGCTAGTATAAAAGCACAGAATCGGCACATTTGAGGGGAGTTCGCTATTAGTAGTGCTAGATGTAGGTGCTACGCCTGTGGAGAGAGACTGGTGAAGACATCTTGGTGACGTCAGTGTCTACTGTGAGGCGGCAGGCGGCAACCTTCGGAGCAGTGTGGATGAACCAAGAGGACTGCTGCAGCGGGCTGACAGGCGAAAAAGGAGGTACGCGACGGGAGTCGAACCGAAGACCTCAAGAGTGAAGACAGCGGTGCACTCGGGGTGCTGCGCAGCACACGACGATTCATCACTACGGCGGACTATTAAGGTTGTACACTGTCACTACTTGAAAGATGTTGATTGTATATATGACTGAATTTTATTGTGATTTGTACTGTTTAATTAATTGATGGTAGAC
>PNEQ01066737.1:25372-44805 GCA_003012365.1 Medauroidea extradentata | reverse complement strand
CTTGTGTGCACCTACCCCCGGAAGTGACATCACAAGGGCTGTCCGAATTGGAAGTGAAGTACGTAAGTACGCAAGGGAACGAATGTGTGTACTTCTCGCGCCCCTCACGACCTTCATGCGTCGCCATCTTAAAATTTTGCAGTTTGTTGTTTAGTATTTGCAGGTTAATGTGATAAACAAAGCACAAACTTCTAGATGGGTGCTTCGACTATATTTGTTTGTAAGTACATACAACTAATACATTTACTAGAACTATTACAAATAAAAAATTCTTAGGTTTTAATTACATATATTATATTAACGAATGTATATCATGCTTACTACTAGGAACTAGGTTATGATTTCGAATGCAGTCGTATTTTGTCATGTCACATTAATGTATTTTTTAATTTTACATTGCGCATGAATATTCTGCGAAGAAAGACTGATGTTACCTTTTACGCCGTCGTTCATCACTGACAAAATCATAACATTTCATGAACATTTTTAGGAATACTTCTGGCTAGTTCATTTAAAATACGAAGCCAACAAGGGTCGTCCGAATTCGTCTAGTATAGATCGGGGCAAGTGAAGTACGCAGGGGTAGAAGTACAGAAGTGCATACCTGTGAATTCGGACACGGCCTTTGTTGGGTGGGGCCCCCGAGGGGGTGGATGGATTAACGAGATGCAATTTGAGTTTGAAAATTAATAATGATAAAATTGAGGGAAATAATGCGCGGTGCCCCTGTCAGCAGCTAGTCTGCTTTCAGGAGGATAGCAGCCACAGTATGTGGTTACTGCACACCTAATCCGCTCCCAGTCACTGGCCACTTGCGCCCTCCACGAGGGACGCCCCTGCCTTCAGGGATCTCTGAGATCCGACCAGTAACTATAGCTAAAACTACCGTGAAAACGTTGGGTGGGCTCACTATTCAATAGACAGACAGTATTAAGATAGTGCCTGGCTAAAGAGTAGCAAGTTACCACACTTCCAATAGCTTATTGCTGATATCCGAGGATAACAGTAATATGCTGGGCGATGATATCTCGGCGAGCGCTGGACGATGTGTTCACCACGAGTGGTGCGATGGAACTCCTCGTGAATACTAGAAAAAATTGGACGGTATTTATAGCCTTCAGCTCTGTTCTTAGCGCGTAGTCGAGCTCTCTCCTGATTGGCCGCGCACCTTTTAATGAGTTTTATAGTCTATTGTCACTTCGCAATTAATTTCGGGTCTTTTTTTTTTTTTTGTTAAAGGTTTCCACATGTTTCTTAATTCAATACTTTGCTGACTAAATACATTAGAGTTATTCACAATAAATGCTGATTCATTTATTTTTCGTTTGATAGGGTGTGTTTCTAGTGTAAGTGGAGTGGCATTTTATGACTATTTTCCCACATATGTTCGGCCAGTTTGGATTTTTGTATCTCGCCTTTTTGAGTGTTGTTTTTATGTTATTTAATACGCGTGGAACTATGTCTGTCTGTTTCTCCTGTGTATACATTTCTACACTCGCATGGTATTTGATAGACACAGCCCTGAGTTTGTAGCTTTTTAATTGCTGGTTTCACGTTTGTAATTATGCTTTTTAATGTGGTCCTTGATTTGAAAGCAGTCTGTATGTTATGCCTGTTTCCTAGCCGTCTTATCTTTTCTGACAGGTCCCGGACATATTTGATCACTAAGGTTCCTGCAGATTTTTCGGTAGAATTTTGTGGATTAACGAGATGTGTGGGTTTTGTCATGTGTTTTTATTGTACTTATAGGGTAGCCGTTTGCTAGAAGTTCTTATTCCAGGTGTTTATGCTAAAAAGCTAGTGAATCTTTGTCGAGCAAATCCTTTCGGCTGTGATAGCTAAAGTGCAGATTATACCAGTTGTAGTGCTTGTCGAATGGTTGGAGTTAAATTGGAGGTATTGGCCTGTATGTGTAGGTTTTCTGTATACTTTTGTGGAAATTATGTTGCTTTCTTTGATACTAATACATCTAGGAATGGAAGGCTCCCGTCAGGGTGAAAGTGAGGAGCCCATTGCCATGCCATCTACTTTTTTTTTTAAATCATCCTTGAACTGAAAATATGTTGTACTGACACAGAGTGTGATCAGTTCCATTATGGACGGAATAGGTATTATAGTTCTTTCAAACAGAGTGCTGTCATTTTCCAGTTTTTCCTTTATAATAGTATAAGTGTCTCTGTTACAGGAACATTTGTAAACAGGTTTTGAACGTCAAAGCTGACAAGGGCGTCACTGGGTGATATTTCTAAGGATTTCACAATGGATATGAAATGACAAGAATTTTTAATGAAAGTAGGTGTCGTACCAGCGAGTGGTTCAACAATTTTTAGCAGAAACTTAGACAGGTTTTGGCATGGAGAGTTGCAGGAGCTGATTATAGGTCGTAATGGCATTTATGAATTTTTGGTAGGCCACAAATGTGAGGTGGTTTGCTGCTGTGTGGTGTTAGTGCTCGCCTTGTTTTTTTTTTTTTGTGGTATGTAGTTCTGATTATTTTTAATGTTTGGTACACTTTTCGTTCAATACTGCCAGTCGGGTCTTTGTTTAGATGTATATACTTGTCTGATGTGATAAGGTTATTGATTTTACTTTCATAATCTGTTCTGTCCAGTACGACAGTGGCGCGGCCTTTGTCTGCAGGGAGGATGACAATTTCAGCATTGGATTTAAGTGCCTTAACAACTCTGAGCTCGTCATAAGCGATGTTGGGTTTCGGAGGTCCAGCTGATATGATAGCTGTTCGCACCGACCACCGGAATTCATCCTGTTTGGCTACTGGCAGCTTGGCTACGACACGTTCTACTGATGAGACTATGTCCAGAACAGGACTATGACGTGGTGTGATACTGTAACTCAGACCTTTCTCCAGAACTGATTTTTTGCTGTCTGAAAGAGCTCTTTCAGACGCATTGACGACAGTGATTTTGTTTTCTATTACTAGAAGATTTTTTACTTGTGCTGAATCTGTGAGTTTGGCCAGTTTTTGTTTCTGGTTTTCTTTGTGCTTTTACGACTTTTTCTTGATCAGATTTGAGATAGACTTGTAAATGCGGTTGAAATCTTTAAAGCTGAGCACTGACTGAATCTCTAGCTGAAGTTCTGAATTTCATTGTGCCGGCCTTTGGAAATCTACTGTGTTCTTTTGTGTCGTCATCGTTGTGTGCTGTCTGTGACGTCGTCGTTGTTATCCTGTCTTGAATTTCGACTTTTATTTTTGGTTGTTTATTATTATTTTTGTCCTTTATTTGTTGTTGGCTATTTCCTTACGGGATCTTTCATGTTCTGTTGTTTTAGTTATGGATGTGTTAACTACAGACAACTCGGCTTTTTTTCTCTTTTTTCGTATTTCATTGTTTGTCTTTCTTATAGTCTCTTTGTAAAATTTTTGGGTCGTCATAATATTGCAATGGTGTATGTCCACAAAAGTACAGCTTGTTAGATTGTGTTCTCAGCAAGGGCGTTGGAACTGTGCGGGTGGGGGGAGGGGGAACAAGGGAGACATTGATCCCATCACTTTTATAGTTTGGGGAGACAAGGGGGACAAGCCGTACGTGTGTAACAAAACAGGGAAAAATTTATAAGAGAATTTGTATGTTACACCGGCTATGCATTTGTTCGGGTAAAAAATTATATACCATATAGAAAAGCTACGACTGAAATCACGTACCTACATTTATAAAACTGCATAAAGTGCCGACATACTGTGGTGAGATGTTATCATAATGTACGGTGTATTGAAGGCAATAGTAGAAAAATCTGAATTCTACAACACATTTCAGTAGTCAGCAGAGCGCAATTGAATTCCTGCATTGCAAAGGTGCTCTTTCTAGTGAGATTTCGAAACTGTCTTACGCTTAGTTTCACGTATCGGCACTGTTCACCAATCCCTATCCGCTACAACTTTGTAGTTTCGGTAATACAAGGAATGTGTAAAATAAACAACAGTCGTTTGTTAACAGTGAGAATATGGGGTTTTGTTGTTCAGAGTTTTATTTTTTGCATGTCTGAACTGTTATTTTCAATGATATCACATTTAGTGAAAGAAAATCTAACTTTTGCGTTGAATTAAAATATTCTATTTTATGTCAAATGCAGTTTTTGTATATGGACTATAGTCTATTACGTGAAAAACGTTTCTTTATTGTACGTATTTTCTATATATAATTTCATTATCACAATTCTGTGTACATGATTCATAAATATTTTGTGTCCCCCTCCCCCTTACAAACTTCACAAACGTTCCGACGCGCCAGTTTCTCAATGGCCTGCAAGCTCGGGGAAAGTATTTTCATGCCAAAAACATTACACAAGTAGCCTATACTAACAAACTTTTTCTCAGATGTATATTTCAATTCAATATTCTCCTCTTCGAAATGCATTACACACACACACATACACACACACACATATATATATATATATATTTTTTTTTTTTTCTGAAAACGATATTGTGACAGGTGACTGAGCCCTATCAAATATGATGTAAACTTGTAAACCCTTGCCATGCCTCGGTCGTATGCAGCATACTACGCTATATGAAAGATACTGTAACATATAGAAGCCCGAAAATCATTTTTTTAAATGAACTTTGATAGTTAATAGTGTTATAGTTTTCAGTGTGTACTCTTCGTAGATACACGAATCGTAATGCATGTCACAGTTTTATCAAGAAAAGAAATACAAACTAGCTACAACATTCTTCAAGCACAGAATGTTCAAGTCGTCGGAAACGACTTTCTATAATTTCAGTACATTTTTGTCACATTTAATCAAGTACTAGTATGAGAAAAAATCAAGGAGGTACATAAATAGAAAAAAAAAACAATGAGAATTCAAATGTTTAAAATTTTGTAATACAAATTTCAAAATTGTCATATTACCATCATGAGGTACAACTTAAAATGTCTATTAAAGACACCAGTACACATTGAAGAAACTTCATGGGAATTCATTTAGTGACTTGCGTGTTGTTACATTTTAAACTTTTTGGTGAAATTTAAAGTAGCCAAATATTGCACACACTTTGACCTGTCCGACTAAAAAAAGAAAAATTTTTGAGAATTTGGTAAGACTTCAAGAAATATATGAGTCAGTGTGTACACCTGTAAATAATTGATAGGAATTTGTTCAGCAGAATATTTAATAATAAAGTGAATTAAAATTATTTTCAAATTGAATTATTGAATTTATCTCCTTTACTTTTATTGGAAATCTCAATCTATAGCGGTAAACCGTTAATCCTAGAAAAAAAAAGCTAGGGTCTTGAACAGCCTTTAGGATCGGTTTCACCAACGAAGTTTTAGTAATTTAATCTCGATTAGTGGGTCCATAATCTCGATTAAATAAGTGTAGTGTTTCACCACGTACTTAAAAATTCGATTTTCTATTTAATCGAGATTAAATTTTAAACCACCCCGATTTGGCCAGTTAGCACAGCTAATATCGCTTAAATATTAGAATATTACAGCATGGCGTGGACAATATACTGCTCGATTTTTTTAGGACGATACAATGATGAAGAATTTATTACTTTGCGTCGAATACATTTAACTCGTAAAATGAGTTATTATTTTTGAGAATAAGACAATGCCGATTTCAAATTGCATTTTTTGGCTGTCGAAGCAATCTGCCCACAGACTTTTGCAAACTTTCGAATATCGCCTCGAGTTTCCCTCTTACAATAAGAAGAAAGGTCGAAAAACTTGTCATGTATCACTACCCCCTTTGGATGTAATAACTGTAAACAAAAGTGCTGTTTTCACTATGTAATAACTACTATACCAAACAGTAGGGCGATTTTGTAGGTTAAATGGCAGTTTTCTAGGTTATGTTTTTCGCCTGTCTACGTCGTAGTCAGACGCATACAACAAAAACTAATACGTCTTGTTAAAACAATCACACTAATTCAGATGAAATAAATATAATATTCTAATAATCCATATTAACTTGCATATTGGGCAAGTTATCACCTGATGGAAAACATTTCACCCTTTACCGATTGCGCACATAAAGTAGAATGTAATTCCAGTAAAGAATTTAATTGTTTGTGTTGCTGTTTGTAGGAAAATTTTAATAATTCCAGTAATATATATTTACTTTGCTGGGAAATATTTGTGTTCTGTTGCCGTTACTATTTTATAAACATGTGTACCCGACAACATGGACATTACGCCTGCAACACGAGTTTAAAAAAAAAAATATATATATATATATATATATATATATATATTGTCCAAACAGCAGCGATGGTCTTTCTCTATACAGCTACAATAGCATAAAACATTAGTACTCGAGAAACTCCGACAGTTGTTCGGGAGTTTTCGTACGTTTAAGGCAACTCGACAGCAACTATGCCGAATTTTGCAAATCTCTATCAACTTAAACTTGCAGTGATGGTGGCGAAACACCACTCTGAACTTACCACAAGTTTAACACTTGAGCGATATTTGTCAATCTCGTTTTGTGTTAAAATTAAACTTCGTTGGTGAAACCGACCCTTGTTACGTGTTTGCTAAGGTGTCGCATCGTCTTAACACGACGCTACGCAAACGCAAGTACTGCGTAGTGCGTACCGTGTGAGTCTTATCAAATCAGAGAGCTTCGTTATTGTAATACTACGTTGTTTACTCGACGCAGTTGACGGTAGTTTGTCCTGCCCGAAAGGTCACGACAGGTCACAATCATAGACAACTACTGCCTCCACTCGTGTTGTGAAGTGACGTGATGTGTTTGTCGAGGGTCAACACAAAGTCTTCCCTTCTCATATAGGCCATTCACGGTAAAGTCAGTGACGTTTTAAAAAAAAAGTACATTAGGTGCGACCGCTTAGCTCAGTGGCTAAGCGGTCCTGGCTGCTGGGTCAGGGGTGCCGGGTTCAGTTCTCCGCCGGGGAAGTGATATTTAAATTCACTTCCTCGGGTTCAGGACTATACTGGACGTTTGTGTTCGTCTTGGCTAATTATAAAAGTCATCGTACAAAATACAAAGTCTACAAAAACTGGGGAATTGTCCGATGATGATGTAAGAAAGGGAGGAAGGGGTGTTTGGGTCGTTGGCGACGTTCCGACCTCGCCAAGGAGTCTAATGAAAAAAAAAAAAAAAAAAAAAAAAAAAAAGGAGTTAGCACTTCTGGAGAGTGGGCCGAGTGTTCTATTCCCGGCCGCGGAAGAAATTTACGGTTACCTTCCTGGGTTCAGGAAGAACTACCACGGTATCAGCCTCACAGTGAGATTCAAACCAGACCCCGGCCTGTATGTACTCTCTTCAAGTCTAATGAATGGAGATTATGATAATATATGATTGCATATCGCGAAAATATTTGTGCCAACATATCCTTGAAACGCCCTAGTTTCTTGTAACATTTATGATTGGGTGATATATCTCTGACACAACGTGGCTGTCTGCAGACCAATAACACGCATCAAACATTACAATAGCGGGATTGTTATTGGCTCAGTCAAATAGGGTAACAGCTCCACGTACAAGCGAAAGCCAGTAATGTTCTGGTAAGCTGAACGTGTGTTGAAACACAGCAAACGGTCAAGTTTTCCCGCGATAAATAATCTCTAATAATAATGAGCAGTATGGTCGGGACTGGTACGTGCATCAAGTGAAATGATTTTGGCCAGCGCTTAACATCTAGGTCATAACAAGAAGGTTGAAGGGTGATATGGGAGAGCTCCGATAAAACCCGGCGACCTATGGCAACGCCCGGCGCGATTCACACACACGTGCAAGGGTCCATGTAGCCTTGGCAGGAGGTAAGTTGCTTTAGCCTCTGTGCCACCCACAGTCACCTCGCTTTAATATTACTAATAATAATACCTCATGCGCGGAGCACTAGATTGTCGTCAATATATTTTGTTAGTAGTTTTTTAATGGAACGTAAGGTGGCCGTTTGGGCGGATGTATTTTGCACGTTTGAAGCCTAGAGCTTTGTTTAGGAGGTCAACACTTAGCTGCAACTTTTGCAACTTCTACACCCAAACTGCAACATCGCGTTTTTCTTGCCGGAAAAGACGTTCCTTTGCATGCATTCAAATATCTCGCAATATTTACGTTTACTGCCATGTCACTAACACAGAAAATAAACAAAACAATTCGCAGGCGTTCAGGCGAACTATCTGCACTTCCTACACCTCTTTGGTCTGTGACCATCTACACCCACTACACTTCTGGGTGTAGACGTTGTAAAAGGTACAACCCGCCTGAACAAAGCTTAGAAGTGTGGAAGCTAAGGACGACACAACACGCGCATCACACCTCACCCTAGCTTCTAGGCTCAAGACACTGAACTGGCCGATAATTCGCCTCCACGAGACTGTCAGATATGACTGTTTTTGGCCGTGTTCCACTTTGAAGTGTATTCTCTGGAGAGAGCACTCTTTCGCATTACCACGAGAGCGAGAGAGAGAGAGAGAGCTCTGGCATTCTCGCTCTTTTCGATTGGGACGATCACTCTCGAGTTTGTAAACAATTGATGTAAAGGTAACAAGTGCGTAAATTTTACTAATACAACTTATAAACACATAAAATATCTTTGTTGGCAATTCATATATTAATTTTAAACTTACTAGAGTCGTATTTCAAGCAGCGAATAACTGTTTATAGGCGATGCCGTAATTTTGTATTTTGTGTCTTTAAACGTACATTAGGGCAGAAAATATTTACACAACTTCTCGCCATAACAAACTGTTCATTGGAAATAATTATTTACGCATAAATATTGAAATATTTGCAATATACGACTCACATTTCTTTAATAACATCAAACCATAGTTGTATTCGAGATGGCGCGCCAGAGAGAACGAGAGAGTGCAGCGAGTGAACAGTTTCGTTCTCTCGCTGTACTCTCGCTCTTTCGCACTCTCGTCAACAAATATGACGTAGCCGAGAGAGAGAGAGAGAGAGAGAGAGAGTGATAAAGAGTGAAAAAAAGGGGGGGGGGGCACACTCTGTGTGAACTGAGACACGGTCTTTATGACGAAATATTAAAGATATAAATATACTGAACTCGTTTATACCTACTTTCTTTAAAAAGAGCCTGCACAAAGTTTTCCATACCGGAAACGGACCGCAGAAGCACCCATTTCCGCAATTTCCAGCCACTAGAAGATATGCTTTTCTGAGTAGTGTTGAAACTGAAATTGATATACGCCATTTATCGTTCTTTGAATGTTACTCATAAGCAGACGTCACTCACGTACCTGACTAGTTTTAGAATAAACGTGTGTCGGTTGCAGCTCAGCGGCCTGAGCGCGAACTGCGTGCAGCGTGTTCGGAGATACTTTTGTTCCCTCAGTGGCCAGTAAACGTGCTTCCACAATGCTTATCTATACGGAAGGAAAACACACTTCAGACTTCTTATTTAAATTAGCCTACTTTTTTAAGGCCATGATCGACTGGTTTTGCGATAATTATTTTTTATACTTAAACGAAAGCAGATATAAAAAAATCTGTCCGGCAGCTTTGTTTAAAAGGGTTCTTGACGTAACAGTAATTTTTTTCAAAGAAAGAAGTTATACAGTTTCGACTAAAAAGTCAATAAACCAGAAGTTAATTTATTGCATAATTACCTAAACCATATCAAGTACTGTCTTGAGAAAAAATAGTACGCAACATGGAGAAGGCTATTTTAAACAAAACTGCTGGACAGATTTTTGACATATGCTCTCGTTTATACGTAAAAAGCTAATACATCGAAACAAATGGAAACTAGAGAGCATTTGCCTTAAGATACCGTGCATATTGAAAGCGTTATTTTAAAGTTCTAAAACTTGGCTAAGTTATACTTTTCCAGACGGTTGTTTATCGAGATGTATGTACAAGATTCGTTCGAAATTCAGATCTACGATTACACTGGACTTTGCTACAGTGACGGGGTTCAATAAAACTTAAGACCACTCTTTAAAGTCCCACAGCAAGAAAATGACGTCGGACGTAGAAGCGATATCACAATGCCTGTGCCGGCCAGCGTCGCTCGTAGCGCCTCACACACACACACTGCACCAGGCGGCCTCCTTAATGGGCCTCCCGAGTTAATATATTAACGCAATTTCAAAGATGCTTTACTCATTCTCATTTCTCTAAGAATAGTGTACTTTCGACTGTAAAATTTTATTCAAACAAAGACAAAATTGGTATCTTTGTTACTAGAGTTGAAGTTATGATAGTGCAATGTCAATACGATTATGAAAAAATTAGATTTTCAACGAAATACAATTTAACTGTATTTTTTATCTTCTGCTAGACGAATAATTTACTCACAGTAACATAGATGCATATATTGCTAATACATTTATGAATTAAAACAATTTAGTAACTTTTTTGTGAGAAAACCGACAGAAGGCGAAGAGTTTTTTGTCCCTTTTTCTCATCTACACTCAGAGATACTCCACTTCTGGTCAATTCCACCCCTTGGCTTCCATCCCTCAGTGTGCCTTCTCAGAAGAGAACACACCCAGCTGATACTTATTTAACAACCGTAGCAGCTTACTTAGATCTCGGTAATGTAGATACGTCTACTGGCCGTGTGTTTGTGTGAGTGAGGCACGGCGCCAAGGGCGATGTTGACCGGCTCATCTGGCGCGGTATCGCCTCTACAGCAAGACACTGAAACGACGTGCAGTGGTATCGTAGATCACTCGCCTGACAGACACTTTCAATTGTGATCCTCATCTTTTTATTGGAGGTAAATTTTAAGTAAAGTACACTACATGTTCATAGAGTAGGTTCACACAAATACAGTGAGTAGTTTTCCAGGCATAACAGGTTGAATAAAGCTGTTGTTAGCCTTTTTGAGGGGATCCAAAGTGATTTTTCTAATTGACGCGATGCTTTGAAAATACCTATCCGCTATCGTTTAAGGTGTATTTTATTTTCTTTCATTGTCACAATGGGCTCACGTGAAGTAGTTTCGTAAAATTATGTATTTATAGAAGCACAAACGCATTTTAAGCACGTGCATGCGGTGCCCTTAAGGGTGTTCGCGTGTCAAAAATGCGGCATAGTGTTCGTTTTTTAGACGTCACTTGTAACTACACGTTCCACTTGTAAACATTTTTTAGATTTCATTGTCTTCCCATAGCGACATGACAAAGTCAAAATGTACAACTTACGGGAGCATAGGAATAACAAAAAACAAGTGACTTACTCGAATGAAGTTATTTTGACTGAATTTAGATAACATTGACAAAATTTTAAAACATTTGAAACACGTAATAAAATTAATTTATACTTTTCTTAAAATATCTCAAAATGATAACAATTTACTTCCTTTGTGGCAAAAGAAAAGAAGGCAAAGTTACTTTGTTGTGTGTATCTAAATATCTTAGCACATTGCCTATAATATCTCATTTCAGTGCAAATAATTTAATTGCAGGAAAACGATTGGTTTTTGGTATTCTTATGTTACAGTATCTTGCAATTTCTGGCTCTGATGACATGTCGCAATGGGAAAACTATGAGAGCAAAAAAATTGTTAACTGGTGGAAAATTTAGTCAGACGTAACGTGCATAAAACGATCACTATGCTGTAAAAATAGATAATCATGCAATTTTGACACGTCTACACCATTCAGACCAGTTTACACCGATAAAATAATGGTAAAAATGTTTATTAGACAATATTAGTTACAAAAAAATTATCAACAATTTATAAGATATGGTACACTATTTTTATAGCAATGTTGATAGCAAATGGGCTATTAACATTGCTGAAAACACCAATGTTACTAACAAAGTTGTAAGAATGATGAACGGATGTTAACAGCAAAGTTGATAACAAAAATGCCTACAACATTGCTGATAACATTGCTAGTAACATTTGTTACCAACATCCTTTGGTGTCCCTAGAATGGATCGGGAAAATAATGTTGAAAACAGTGTTGGTGACAAAGTTATTATGTTTCTAAATTTCATAACTTTTGTTGCTAGTAAATGTTTTCAACAAAATGTTGGCAACAATTTTGATAACATGATGTTGTCAGCAATTTTCAAGCATTTTTACAACTTTGTTAATAACTTTGTTGAAGACATGTGCTATTAACAATGTTATCGCTGGTGTAAACTAGGCTTAAGTCTACCCATAACAGTTCAGTTCTGTAAACATACATGTTCTGTAACCGCAACCCGGGGGGTCACACCGAGATGCGTAGTTCAGAGCCTGTGTTCCACTCAACACGCCGTGGACCGGGTTCAACTAGAGCTCTAGGTTCAACGACATACTCCTGGTGCGTCAGCCGGCGGGACCTTGAACGCATTTCTCCGGGCCATTGTCATCGCCGTCCTCTTGCGCCACCGGGCCGCAGGCCAAGTCGGTCGACATCGCCCGAACTATTCCGATATTGGCCGAACCCGGCGTGAAACACCGCAGATTTCTCCAGGTTACTTTTTTCTCTTCATCCAATTCGGCCTTTCCACACACTGTGTGGTAGATAAATAAACGCTGAAAAATCCAATTGAAATCTACATGTTTTTGAAAGTCGACACAGGAAACAAACAAACAAAACTACGTAATTGTATTTACCAACTTTATGAGCAAACACTTACCCACATAGATACTTGATCTCTTGAGCAGCAGTTATATGTATGAAATTTAAGCGTCAGGTACTGTTCTTCGGAAATACATTGCTCAAGAAAAATTTTGTTCAGAAAGTTGTCTAGGATTGCTCCCCCCTCCCCCCAAACCGCACAAATTGGTTTCGAGAAACCTACACTTTCAAACTGTGCTGAATTATGTACCACGCCTTCTTAATGTATTAGCATAGTACTGCAAGAGATAATCAAATCAACCGCGAGGATTGTATTGTATCCAGCAAAATGAACGCCTGAAGCCACATTAATACTTCGCTTTAGTTTCAACTAGTGGCGTAGTGTTTACATTACAATTTGAATACACAACATTCAATTTATGGCACAAAATCAGTTTTTTAAACGATACCGAATTTATTCAATTTCATGGGGAAAAAAGGAATCTCTTGAATGGTAGTTTTATGTCTATAGGTATTTACGAAAAGTAACCTGATATATGGGGTTAGCAATGTTTTCTGTTACGTGGCCAAATTACTCTACCGAGTGCATGGAAGCTTCTATAAAAATAATAGCTCGGTTCATTTATTGGTACAGCCACGAGTTTCCGCGAAATTATCTTTGGAAAATTTTATCTCAGTGTCTTACATGCACATGGGCAGCTTTGCTTTATGGTTATTGGCTGGTTGTCTTTGTTCAGACACCAATCACAATAAGGTTAATGTGATATAGTATCTGCAGTTTTCCAGTATAATGCCAAGACAAGTGAGAGCAGATCCACAGCTAGTATTTCGCGAGCCCTTGGGGTTTATGCTCGTGTTTACAGTCGCATGCGAGTTGGAAGCCGGGTGTTTGTTTCCAGGACATGGAGATTATTTTACCGTTCGGTTTCTCAGTATTTTACGTAAAAAAAAGTTTCTCCGTGTCATAAAAACACCACTCGGCTTCCAACTTGCATGCGACTAAAAACTCGAGCCTAGATTCCCGGGGGGGGGGGATATGTTCGAGTTTTCGGTCGCATGCGATTTGGAACCCGTGTGATGTTTTTTAGGACATGGAGGAAGGTTTTTTTTTTTATTGTAACCACGGTCGTAGAATGACAGTTCTGGACACTCACCTATCTACCAATGATATTGAGTTGACGCCTCTATGACTGAAAGCGCCACTAGCAATGAAGTGTTGGTTTAACATTGCAATATAGTGTCGTACTAGCAGTTCTCCTAGAAACTCAGACATATGCTTGCTCCTTGTAGATCCATTTACGCAATGTTAAAACAACCCCAGAGTGCCAGTGGCGCCAATCAGTTATAACGGGGTCAATTTTACAGTCCAGTGTCCAGACCTGTTCCTCTATGGCCGTGGATAAAGAACGAATTGTTGAACGATAAAACAATCTCCATGTCTTGAAAACGACCACTCGGGACAGAAAGTTGTTTGCTGACCATAACGACTGAATAAAAATTTTACGGAAAATTATTTGCCGACAACTTTTTAATTTATCGTAAACGTTAAGCACATTTTGCATAAACGACGTTGTAAAGTACGTCACAGATCCTTACCGCAATATAAACATAGTAATGACTGTTAAGAACCGTATATAGCTGGCGAATGAACAGTGTTGCAGCGTGGTAGGAGAAAGTGTTATTTAAGAAACACTACTAAACGTGTGTACGATATCTTTATATAAAAAAACACATTTAAAACTACGCTTCTCAACTTTCGTTTGTTAGGTACCATGCTTAGAAACATAGTTTCGGGGCACCTCAAAATCGCCAAAAGTGTTTTTATTTTCAGAGCCGTATCGCATATGACTGAGCCAATTACAATAACGTTTTCTGCAACTCCACACGTCTGTGATTTGCCGGTAGAATCCCAAGGCTAGCGAGAGTTAAAATATCCAATCACTGACCATGAAGCAGGACTGCAGATGTGCACGTAAGGCAACGAAACAAAGTGGGGCAAAACTCTTTTCGCGAAAAACAGGGGTCCTTTCTTATGTTCACACCTGCAGCTCTAATTTATGTTTATTGTCAGCGTATACGTATAACGAGCCTAGGGGTATCGTTTGACTGTGCCAACGAGAATAAGGTTGCTGCGACACCACATGTCTGTGTTTTGAGGGTATAACTACGAAACGCTAAGAGTTAAAAGAGTGCATGGCACATAATTCAGAGCTAAAAGAATCTGTTTAGAATTGTAGGCTTCTCGAAGACAATCTACAAAATTCAAATAACAGCAATCCCAGACAATTGTTATTTGCAAAATTTCTGAGCAAAAAATGTTCTCAAGTAATATCTGAAGAACAATCTCTGACGCCGAAATCTCTTACGTTTAATTGCGACGCAAATATCACGCTTGACAAAGGAGTAATTCTGGGTAAATGTTTGCTTATATAGCTGGCAAATATAATCAACAAGGATTGCTGATTTGTGGTTTTTCTATACTGACTTTCAGAAACTGTAGATCTCAGTTGTATAACTCAGCGCTTACTTATTTACCACGCCCTCTTAAGAGGAGTCCTCGACTGTCGCATGGACGGCGTTGCAGCGTGTCACGGGCATACATTTTTACGCGAAACCGCTAAAGTTATTCATATTTTGTTTGCCTACGAAAAGAACACACACTTGAAACCATGCTTCTATTTTTTTCAAAAATTCAGCACGCTTGTTAGAAACATGATATTCGGGCCTCTCAAAATGGCTAAAAACGGGTTTTTTTAGACTGTTGTAACTTCGAAAATATTACCTGAATTCGTAAAGCGCAAAACGAGAAGCACGCGTTGGTCTTTACTTCAAACTATTCAAAAATAAAATATTGGGGCCACCGCTTTAAGTCCCATAGTAAAAAGACTACAACGGAAACCTTGCACGCCAGTTTGGCGCGCTGAGAATAAAGGCGATATGCTTCTCGTCAAGCGTGGGAGATTGGTTCTTATCGCTACGCTGTTACCACGCGTCAAAGGTCGAAATTTGACACCGCGAAGGACTCCTTAAGGCCTCGCTATTTAGTTTTGTAGTGGTTCCGAGAATAATTTTTAAACGCAAATTAATACATATATCAACAATTCATTCTGGCAGATTTAACACTAACATAGCATTGTTTTTAGCTAAACTTTTCTCTTTCAATACGCCAAGCAGATTTTTAGATTTTTGCCCCTGAAATATAACATATTTCATTGTGAAAATAAGCCAAAATGAAGCAAAATAATTTGATGCTAGCAAACAAAAAAAAATCACTCCGGCAAAATTGTGTATCGTATGACTGTACACGGTCTCAAATTTTTCAAAGCAATTGGTTAAAAAATATTAGAGTTATTTGCAATTGTTTGAAATAAATGAAAGAGCATGACCTTAAGGGCGCCGCCTACCTGCGCAATAGGAGCTCAGAAATGACGGAGATATAAGGGTGACGTTGAATCGCGCAGCAAATGCCTCATTGCCTCAACGATCTAAGCTCTGAAATACAGGGTGTAAGGAAATTAACAGCCCAAACTCCGGACGGTGGTTTCTCATGAATAAATAAGCAGACATTATGTGGAACACTTTTAATGCAAGTGAATATTACGGGTGATATGAGTAGTTGAAAATGAAATTTGAAAATAGTTTATGGTTAAAATTTCAAAAACCGGTAGGAGTTAAATTTACAATTCTGTAGGTGTAGGTGATGTTATGTGTTATTGAGATCTTCAACCTGTAAAAAATTTAGAGTTGAAACTTCTTTCACGAAAATAATAGAAGGGGCCAACTTCAAATTGCGTAAAATTACATTGCAGTCAGGCTTTGTGAACATTTCAAGCTGTCTAATTGAACTGTGCATACTAACAAAAAAAAATTGACCCTCTTGTTGCAAGCTCCTAGAATGCTCCGTTTACAAGAAAAATACACAACTGTTGCAGTGACAATAACACAACGCCTGGTACGTAGGGAAAATGTAGTACTTCCGCCAAGAAATTATACGCCGTGTTCTCAAAAAACGCAATCTGCGATGCAGTTTTTAAAAGCATGTTGCAAAATCTATCCAAACTAACTACAAACATATTATACTCGAATGGGTAAATTTAGTAGCAAATTTGGTTTTACAGAATTTTTACAAAATGTTATTTTTCCCGAAGTGAAAATTTCATGATTTTTTAACATAAAATTCCCATTGGCACAGTCTGAAATAATTACAAATATTTTTAAAATGTTTAAGTAATTAATGTCACTGAATGACAATTGGAGAGCTGTGATCCCCAAAACTACAAGCAATGGTCGCATATTCATCTTTTCTTAGCTCTTCGGCACTTCAGTCGTCATTCGGTGAAAAAATTAATTAATCCCTTGAAAACGTATTTAAATAAGAATTATGATATATTTTTGCAAATAAAAATTAGATTTGACAAAAATTTTATAAATCCGAACTATGTTTTGAACGTTGATTTCGCTGGATTTTGGGTTATATTTTTAAAATACCGCATCTCAGGTAGCATTTCCTAACAGCACGTCATTTGTTAAAACCAATAATTCCTTGACGGAAGTAGTACTTTTTGCCTACTTACCAGGCGTTGTGTTATTGTCAAAGCAAACATTGCGTGCATTTTTCTTGTAAACGGTGCATTCCAGGAGCTTGCAACAAGAGGACATTTTTTATTCCTTACGAGATACTGCTCGAATAGATAACATGAAATGTTCACAAAACCTAACGGCAAGGTAATTTTATGCAATTCGAGGATGGCCACCGCTATTATTTTCATGAAAGAGAAGGGTTTGAGCTCAGAATTTTTTACACATTAAAGATCTCAGTAACACCTAACATCACCTACATAATCGTATTTTTACTCCTATCCGTTTTTGAAATTTTGACCAAAACTAATTTTAAATTCCAATTCCAACGATTCGTATCACCCGTAATATTCACTTGTCTAAAAGTGTAATGTCTGCTTACTTTTCATGAAGCATCACCTCCCGAAGTTTGGGTTAATAATTTCCTTATATCCTGTAGTATGCAAGATTCCCGCCGAACAGTTTTTACTATGAAGATACTATAATTTAATTGGTGGAAAGTCTGTAGTAAAGTTCACTGCACATCGCAATCTGAGTTTCATATACATCCGGTTTGTACATTTTGAAGTGCGGCAGTCTGAAAAGACTGTTTTTATCATTATTGGAGGGCTTCGAAACTGTTTTTTATTGATCATAGTGTCGTAATAAGGTTCCGACCTCGTCTGAAGTGTTTTTTTCGTACATTGGCACAATCGGCAAACTTGGAATAGTTTCGCAGAAAAACCTGTTTATGAACACATTGCAATACATTTGAAGAGTGAGGTAGGCGGACGCCTTAAGAGTGTTAAAGAGTGAAAATAAAATTATGTATAGAACAAAATAGAAGTACATTTTCTTAACAACAAAATTTAGTTCTTCCAGTTTGCCCATAATGGCATCTAAAAGTCAAAATTTGCATATTTTTACTTTATACCCCCAGAAAACCAATCAATATGATGAAACGAAATAATTCGCAGAGAATCTACATGCTACGGGCTAGGGAGTGATGTGTTAAAAAACCCAATACAAAATATTTTTGTATTTAAAAAAATTGCTAAAGTTAGCAAAAAATGTTCCAAAATTTACAGAATTTTTAAAAATATAATTTTTTTTGTAGTGGATTTTTATATACGTCAAGCTGTAGCCCGTGACATGTATTTCTCCTGTAAATCATTTGGTCTCATTATGTTGATTGGTTTTTCGGGGGGGGGGGGGGTTGAGAAGAGTTATGAAGTTAAAACATGCAAATTTTACCTTTGAAAAGCCGTTATGGGAAAACTGGATCAGTTATTTATTTGTATCGCAAGAGGACAATGTACTTCCATGCAACGCCTACAAAACTCACACAAATATAAAAGTATAATTTTTTACCGTCTCGAACGTCCTTAAAACAGCCAGTCACTGACCATGAAACATATCTGCAGGTGTGAAAGTAAGCTACTGAAGCAAACTGGCGATAAATTATTTTCTCGTAAACAAGCTGTCCCTACGTATGTGTGTTTAGTGTGGTCGATTAGAAGATAACGTTTCTCATAATTGTGGCCAATGTCGAAACTGTTGTTAAGAATTGAAGTCACGGCGCAATGTTTTCCAGTTCAGTGGCTACATCTGGGAAAGCGTCCCCCCCCCCCTTTTCTCATTCCGTCGGGTGACTATGGCGACCAATGAGGACCGGCCCCGCGGTGACGTAACGTGCGGTGATTGGCTGCGACAAGGGGGAGTGGGTCGTCTAATGAACGTATCGGTCTGGCGGCGTTCCGCGTTTTTTTTCGACGGGGAGAGTATGAGAGAGAAGTGGTCAAGAAGGAAGGAAGGAAGGGGGGGCAGTGTTATCGTAGTGGGGTCAGAGGTCACTGTATGTTGCACCCGCGCTGGACAAATGATGGTCTTTTCCCAGCTACGAAACTTGGACGCTTAAGGGTGTTCAAGTGGGTAAAAAACATAATTTTATATTTGTATGAAATAGTGTTAGTTTTGTACACATTACTTGAGAGTACATATACCTCTAACGGGAAAAAATTAGCTCATCTAGTTTTCCTGTAATGGCACTTCAAAGTCAAAATTTGCGTATTTTTACTTCATACAAAACTTGAAAACCAGTTATCATAAAGAAATGAAAAAAATCATATCAAAACTACGCGTTACTGTCTATGGCCTGTAGCATTTAAAACCCGTTACGAAAAATTTTTATGTTAAATAAAAAATTTCAAAATTTAAATTTTTTTTTGGTACTTTTAGAAATTTATTTTAAACACAGAAATATTTTATAATGTGTTTGTATATGCTTCAAGCCGTAGACGGTGACGTGTAGTTTTGATGAGATTTTTTCCATTTCATTATATTTACTGGTTTTCAAGTTTTGTATGAAGTAAAAATATGCAAATT
>PNEQ01066737.1:0-25272 GCA_003012365.1 Medauroidea extradentata | reverse complement strand
CCTCGCGCTGGTAGTTTCGAAAATATTTTAGTTAACGCAAATTAATACATACATAAAAAAAATTCATTCTGGCAGATTTAACAATTATATTCATCGTTTGTATCTGAATTTTTCTGTTCCAATACACTACACCAATTTTTATATTTTTGCCCCTGAGATAGCACATATTTTGTTGTCAAAATAAGCGAAAATGAAGCAAAATAATTTTTTACTAGCAATTAGTACATTATTTAAAAAATAAATGTTCTGGAAAAATTATGTATCGTATTACTGTACACAGTCTCAAATTTTTTCAAAGCATTTGGTTAAAAAATATTCAAGTTATTTGGAATTGACTGAATATTTTTTTACAATCAAATGCTTTGAAAAAAATTGAGCCTCTGTAAAATGTTACAAAATTCATATTTAAGTCATTAATATTTGGCTGCTCATATGTTATTATTATTTTTTTTGGGGGGGGGGGCTTCACTCAGATGGTAGCTACACTGTGGGTATAATTAGATATTATTTAGGGTTTAAAGACTAAGACAGTTTTGGTGAAAAAGGCATTGGCTCTACTACAATGGCAGGTAATCAGAATACAAACAGGTTACGATGTGTTCTATTAATTTAGGAGGGGAGCGCAATATTACTGATTATCAATATATTACGTAATGTTGAGGGTTGCTGCCACATAACTAGATCTGGCGACCTCACCGAAGCTGGATTGGCTAGGTAGACGGCATCGACGGACGAGCACGCTCCCGCCGGGGCTCGACCCACGAGTCCCGGCGTAGAACTGCACTGCTGTTGATCGGATGAGTGCTGGTGGACGACAGACCTCGTTTACTTGGTAACAGTGCCATATATCGACGTGCTTGTCCTCATTATTGCACCACTACGAGGAGGGTGAGGTGAGTTGCTGTCTTCCGTGGTTTCCCAACGCTGACCTGATAGCAGCTCGGACCTCTCGCTGCCCGACTTGCCAGGCTATATCACAACAGTTATACAATACACAATGTTGCCAGAGTGTTTTTTTTTTAATAATGTACCGTTTGCTAGCAAAAAATAATTTTGCTTAATTTTGGCTTATTTTGACAACAAAATATGTGCTATGTCAGGGCAAAAATCTAAAAATCAGTTTGGTGTATCGCAACAGAAATATTCAGATTCATGCGATGATATAAGTGTTAAATCTGCCAAAATGAATTTTTGATATATCTACTAATTTGTGTTAAATTTTTTTTTTTCGAAACCTCTGCAAAACTAAAGTGCGAGGCCTCACGCGATGCCTCATTTCTGCTATCTTCTGTTATATATAGGCCGTTCGGGATAAAATTAGCACTAAAAATTTAACTCTGAAAAATACTGCTAGCCGTTACTGCATTGAATTCAATATTAACAATAGTTACCTTGCTGCTTGTATTGTTGGCAGAATTTACAGAATACAGTCCCGTGTATTTTCCGACTTAAATACAACCATCATACAATTAAAAAAATCGAAATCAACATACATTTTATACCATTATCTAATAAACCATTTTTTTAAAATCAAACATAAAGAGACGTGTCCAGAGAGGTCAGACATTTGCTGTCGTTAGCCGTTACGCGCGGAATGATACGAGTGAGAGATTTTGTTCAGCGCTTAACAAGTCTGACTTCTCGGCCACCGCGGTCCCGGAAAGATACGAATTGGCTGGAAATTTAAATTTAGCAGGGCTTTATTTTGAGTGCTCAATTTATCTCCCTGTAGGCCTAGTACATTGTTTCGAATAACTTACGTATAATTTTAACTGAGCGAGGTGGCACAATGGTAATACGTTGGACTCGCATTCGGGAGGATCCGGATTCGATACCCGGCTCCGGCCAATCTCATTTCAGTTTTTCATGGTTTCCCGAAATCACTCCAGGCGAATGCTGCGATGGTTCCTTAAGAGCAAGGGTCTACCGCAATTTTCATCATCATTATTTTATTTTGTATTTGTACCAGATACTTTTTTCTTATTTTAGACACAAAATGTGACTAAATTTGCCTCTTATGAAATTTTTTTATCGGTCATAGTTTTCGCGTAATGGCTTGATAAAGTCATATTTTACATGTTTCCGTTTTAACGACTACACTAAAACCAACTGATATAACAAACTCAAAAAAATCACAGTGGATAAAGACATTTCATGCTACAATGACATGCTCATAAAATTAAAGAATAAAAATTATTTGTATTTAAAAAAAATATTGTATTTTTTAAACTTTTTATTTTCAGTTTCAGCATTTTTTTTAAAATAAAAATAATGTTTATTCTTTAATTTTATGAGCATGCCATTGTAGCCTGCAATCTCTTTATCCACTGTGATTTTTGAGTTTGGAATATCACTTGGTTTTAGCGTAGTTGTTAAAACGGAAAATGAAAAATATGAATTTAACAAGCCGTTACGCGAAAACTATAAGAGATAAAAAAATTTCATAAGAGCAAAATTTAGTCACATTTTGTGTCTAAAATAAGAAAAAAATATCTGGTACAAATAAAAAATAAAATAATGATGATGAAAATTGCGGTAGACCGCGCCCTTAAAGAGCGCGGTTCACCTCAGTTTTCGACGTCTTTTTATATTTTTATATTTGTACTAGATATTTGTTTTCCTTATTTTGGACATACATTGTGACTAAAACCTCTTAGAAAATTGTTTTATCTCTCATAGTTTTCGCGTAGTGAATCGTAAACGTCATAATTTTCACTTTACGGTTTTATGTACGCCACTAAAACCAACTGACATACCAAACCAAAAAAATTCACAGCGTATAACAATGTTGTAGTCTATGATTTTTCATATATAAAAACAAAAATAAATACATGTTTGTATTTAAAAATAAATTTTAATTTTTTAATTTTCATTTCAATACTCAGCATTTTTTATTTAATACAAAACGTATTTATTTTTGGTTTTATATGTGTCATTTCATAACCTACAACATTGTTATACACTGTGAATTTTTTTCGGTTTGGTATGTCAGTTGGTTTTAGTGGCGTACATAATACTGTAAACTGCAATTTTGACGTTTACGACTTATCACGCGAAATATATGAGAGATACAAAAATTTTCGAAGAGGTAGATTTAGTCACAATTTATATCTAAGATAAGAAAGAAACTATCTGGTACAAATATAAAAATTAAAGAAGACGTTGAAAACTGAGGTGAACCGCTCCTTTAAGTGTGTTCAAGTGCGATAAAATCATACTTTTATGTTTATGTGAAACATTTGTAGTTTTGTAGACGATACCTGTGAGTACATTTTACTCTTATGAAACTATTTTAGCTCTCGTAGTTTTCTCAGAACGGGGTGTCAAAGTCAAAATTTGCTTGTTCTGCTGCCATGCAATTAGTGAAAACCAACCGACCTACTTAAACAAAAATATTCACTGTGAACTTACATCCCATTAGCAATGCAATAAAATATTTAAAAAAAAACTCACAACGTAGTATTTTGAATTAAAAAAAAAATCGCAAAGTACAGATAATAGTTGCAAATTCAACTTTTTTTAAATAAAAAAATGCGGGATTTTTTCAAATGTTTTATTATGTAACACATAGTATGTTATTTGACTGTGAAATATTTCACGTACGTAAATCAATTGGTTTTCACTATTTGCATGGCAGCAGAACACGCGAATTTTTACTTTGGCGCATCGTTATGAGAAAAGTACGCCAGCTAAAATTGATTCGTAAGAGGAAACTGCACTCACAAGTATCGCCTACTAAACTAACACTATTTCATTTAAATATAAAAATATGACTTTATCGCACTTGAACACCCTTAAGCGGTGACCATATAATTTTACTGGTGGAAAGTCTGCAACTAAGTTCAGTGCAGATCGCAATCTGAGTTTCACATACATCCGGTTAGTACTTTTTGAAGTACGGTGGTCTGTTAAGGTCGTTTTTAGCCATGTTGGAGGGCTTATAAACAGCATTTTTAATGAGCGTGGCGACTTAATAATGAGGTTCCGACCTTGTCAGAAGTTTGTTTTCTTTTCGTACGTTGGCAAAATGGGCACATGTGGAATATTTTCGTAGAAAAAACCTATTTTCGAACATGTTGAAACGAATTTGAAGCGTGAGGTAGGCGGTCACCTTAACATCTGGGTCTTTAGCGCTGGTGCGGGATGACATGATGTGAGTATATTGCAGCGCCAGAATTTGTGGGGAGGGGGCGGAAGATCCTCGAGAAATTCTGTCGACCAGCGACCTCGTCTGGCACGATTCCCACATGCGAAAATGTGCCGACCGGCTCCGCCGAGAATCGAACCTGGATCGCCTTGGTGAGAGGCGAGTTCTCTAGCTACTGCGACAACCGCGGTTCTTGTTTTCAAAACTACCTGCAAAAATAAAACAGTGCATTGTCGTAAAATTGAGCATGTTCGGTATATTTTTCAGGATAATTTCCATTGTTCGTTGCCAGACTGCAGGTATATTCGCCGCACCATAAA
Source organism: Medauroidea extradentata (assembly GCA_003012365.1). Classification (NCBI taxonomy): domain Eukaryota; kingdom Metazoa; phylum Arthropoda; class Insecta; order Phasmatodea; family Phasmatidae; genus Medauroidea; species Medauroidea extradentata. The sequence continues at coordinate 20,805 of PNEQ01066737.1, read as the reverse complement.
CTATACAACTTGGTCTTATCAAACCGTGTGTCGGTGTGTTGAGAGTAGGTACATTACTAAACTCGTCAACTGGCAGGTGCGTATAAGCGTCGGTAATATCTCAATTACAAGATTTTCGCTCCTTTCATCCGGTTAAATGTGGTCTCAGCTTTTGTGATAGTATACTATCGTTAGAGATGATGGTATATCGCGAAAATGTTTTGAGCCAACATACCCTTGAAAACACTGTAGTTTCTTGTGAGCTGTATATCTGGGTGATATACGTCTGACACAACGTAGCTGTCTGCAAACAAATAATAGGCACCAAATATTACAGTAGCGGGATTCTTGTCGGCTCAGTCAAATAGGGTAACGACTCCACATACAAGCGAAAGCCAGCCATCTTTACATAACCTTAACGTACGTTGAAACCCAACAAACAGTCAAGTTTCTCCGCTATCGTAGATTATCATACGGGAATTAAATGTATGCTTGTTATAGTTAACTGTAATGCGAATTTTTCCATTTTTCTTTCATCTCTACATGTATTGTCGAAGCCCACTTTCAATGTTTTATTTGTTTATAGAAACCTGAGACGATTGTTGAATTGACTTATGTGGCATATGTATCTCGTAGGGCTACGAGCTTGTCAAATACAGGTTTTGATTCTGGCCTTAATAATACTGTGGCTGGCGGGTCAGTAAGTCTTCCAGCTTTATCATTGAACACATCTTCGTATCGAGCTAGTACCTCATCCAGTTGTGGTTTCTGTTCAAGGGTCAAAATTGGCCTTGTAGAAGTTAATGAGTTAATTTTGCAACTTATATGGAAACACGAAACAGTCTTAAAAAATCAATGTCTTGTACAACATGTGTTAGTCATTGTCGTCCGAAAAAATAAACTAGATCCCTCTTCAGTACGTAAAGCTTGACCCAATAGCATTGACTAGTAGACACATAAATATATTTTATTAACTATCCCGCGTGGTGCTCCTATGTCCAACTCCATTTGTAATGGTTTTCCGTTGATTGTCACAGTGAGCATTTATTTTCTGTACCTTACTGTAGTTAGCATATTGCTTTTATGGTATTTTAATTAGTTGGATAGTTGGAGTGTCCAGTCAAAACTTTGAACGTAGTAGTAAAATACTGCTGTATTATTATTAAGGACCCATGTTTTTAGCGAACAAAATGTTTCCCTCGCTTTGTTTTGCTGCCTTACGTGCACTTCTGCTGTTCTGCTTCGTGGTCAGTGATTGGATTTTTTAAACTCTCGCGAGCCTTGGGATTCTACCAGCAAATCTCAGACGTGTGGTGTTGCAGAAACGTTATTGTAATTGGCTCAGTCAAATGAAATACGGCTCTTCACATAGACACGCTGACAATAACCATGAAGCAGAATTGCACATGTGAACGTAAGACACTCAAACAAACTGGGGCATAACTCTCCTAATTATCATTGAACTGATACTAAGCCATTACGAATATCGGTGACTGCCCTATTTTGTAGTCTATATTGTCGAATCAGTGGTGGCGGTATTGGAATTTTTGCAGCACCTTGAAGTACTTTCCAGAATGTCCGGGGGGGTCAGACCATTCGCCTCCCACCAAGGCAATCCGGGTTCGATTCCCAGTGGGGTCTGTCCCCGGATGGTCGCATGTGGGAATCGTGCCTGGTCGGCGAGTTTTCTCGGGGATCTCCCGTTTCCTCCGCCCTTTCATTCCGGCGCTACTCCAAACTCGCCTCATGTCATCCCTCACCAGCGCCAAGACCTCGATGTTAAGCGCTGACCAAAATATCTGACTTACACCCCCCCCCCCCTTTTGCAGCATGTCCTGTCCGCCACGGATGGTAATAACTTGGTTGATATTTCCATCGTAGTTGTTATTCCTTCAGCGTTTTTAAGTTTCTCACTGAATCCCACTTCTGACACCACGTTTGCTTTCCAGATGATCAACCATTGAAATTCTAGTATTAAGAAATTTGTATTTTATTTGTTCGTAGACGAAAAAAAAAAAGAGATATACCTACACGATTATCAATTAAAGAAATCTCAGTATAAATATATTTGTTCCTAGATATATGTACGATTATTTTGGTAGTCTAGCAATGCTTCCGAAAGAATTACGGTTAGTTCGCTCACGTTATTTTGTGAAGTTGACGCCATTTTTGTCATGTGACCAACACTAAGGGGACCGAATATTGCCATAGAGGTTTATGGGTGGAAAGAAAGCAAAAATGCTAGGCCTAGCAAAAAATAGGCATAAAAACTATGCTACGGAATTATTGGGCATCAATTGTGGCGAGAGTAAGAATTGTGACGTACATGTTAGACTGTATTAGAACCTACACACATGCCACCACCGACTTTATTGTTCATCTCGGCGAGTCCCACATATTGCTACAGGATCATTAAGGGTTTTTTTTTTTTAAAATACTCTGGGAACCAAAAACCAATAAGTATTTTCATGACAAAAAAGCAACTGAAAACATCTCATAAAATTTGTCTTACATTTGTATTCCTGTAGCAATATTCTCCTCTTCCCAATGCACAAAAAACTGGCTTTTGTCCGAAAAGCGACACTGAGCCCCGCCGAATATACTTGTACTTTTTTGTTTTTTATACTCGCAGGTAATTAGTAACAAACTCTATCTAATTTCACTACTCTCGTTAACGACTCCAGCGCTATACTAGTGGCGAACGTTGTCCCTTGCCAAACTCGTCCATAAGAAATACAAGTATTTTCCTAACCTACAGTAAAGTTAACCTTAGCGATGAGACAAAATCAGTTGTTGACATTTCTGGTTTTATAATAATAATAATAATAATAATAATAATAATAATAATAATAATAATAATAATAATAACGTGAAGATTGAAAGAATTTTCCACGAATTATAAAGATGACATTTCTTATTCATATGTAAATTTTTTTTTCTCACGTGAACTTTCTGGTTATCCAGTCTAGCTAAGGTTAATACTGTTATCACCTCACATTTAATTTGATCCCTACCATTACCAGCGATACTCATGGCGTAAATTATTACTTTGGCAAACTCGTCCTTAAGAGCGCGATCTACCTCTTTTCTCATCACCATGTTTTAATTTTTATATTTGTACCAGTTATTATTTTTTGCTTTAGACACAAAATGTGACTAAATTTTTCTCTAATAAGTTTTTTTTATTCTGCATAGTTTTTGCGTAATGTTAAGAGCGCGTGGTAGATAAATAAACGCTGAAAACACCAATTTATTTCTACGCTTTTTTCGAAACCAATGTGGATGAAATATTCAATGACAATCCTAGATAATAGTATATACCTACTTTATGGGTAAATATTTATCCGAAATTACTAATTCGTTACGCGTGATCTCTTGCGCCGCAGTTAAATGCACGGGGTCCCGGCGTCAGAGATTGTGCCTCAGAAGTTTGTAACACTGGAAACTATTTTGTTTATATAAACATCCGCTAAAATTATTGTCTAGGATTGCTATTGTTTAGTTTCGCAAATTGGCTTCAAGAAACCTACAGTTATAGATTAATGCTTTTAGCGTTGAATTATGTACCACGCCCTCTTAAAGCCAACATTTACATGTTTCTGTTTTAATAAGGACGACACTGAAACAAATTCACCTAACCAAACTGAAAAAAAAATCACAGTGAATAACGATGTTGCAGGCTACAAGTTCAGCTATGTTAAACCAAAAATTAAAATATTTTTGTATCTTTAAAAAATAATTCAGATTTTTAAAATTTTTATAAATTTCAGCATTTTTATTTAAATACAAAATACAAATATTCTTTGTTTTTATGGACGTTACATTGTAGCCTGCCACGTCTTTATCCACCGTGAATTTTTTCAGTTTGGTAAGTCAGTTGGTTTCAGTGTAGTCTTTAAAACGGAAACATGCAAATTTTGACTTTAACAAGTTATTATGCGAAAAATATTTGAGATAAAAAAATTTAATAAGAGCCAAATTTAGTCACATTTTGTGTCTAAAGTAAGAAAAAAATTCTGGTACAAATGAAAAATAAAAACATGATTATGAAAATAGCGGTAGACAGCGTCCGTAAGGGCGCCGTCTACTAGAATCGTGAAGAGGCGCGCAGACCTTTAACAATCCTGATTTCATTCCAAAACCATTCAACATGTTGTCACGCGGTTAGGCTACGAAAAGCATTTAAGGATCTTAGTACAGGTCTATAATTTTGCAATTAACTGTTATCGTTCCTAACAAGTTTTTTTTTTTGTGTGAAAGTGATCGAATCGGGACTTTTGACGCTGATTTTTATGTAAGAGTAATCATTTTCACGATATTCTGGATATTATAGACCTGTAGAGGGACTCTTTCCCTTTCGTCGCGTAAGATAAAATTATATGGTCACCGCTCAAAGTCCCATAGTAAAAACCGTTCGGCGGGAAGCTTGCCCGCTAGTTCAGCGCTTGGCTCGTTGAGGCGACGCGGCATTTGATGCGCGCTTCAAGGTCGACCTTACTGCTCCGTTGCTTTTGAGCCTCTCACGCGCGGGTAGACGGCGCCCTTAAGGCCATGATCTTTCATTTATTTCAAACAATTGCAAATAATTTAAATATTTTTTAACCAAATGTTTGAAAAAAATTGAGACTGTGTACAGTCATACGTTACACAATTTTGCCAGAGCGTTTTTAAAATAATGTACCGTTTGCTAGCAAAAAATAATTTTGCTTAATTTTGGCTTATTTTGACAACAAAAAAATGTGCTATCTCAAGGGCAAAAATCCGTTTGGAGTACTGCAACAGAAAAATTCAGATACAAACGATGATATATGTGTTAAAACCACCAGAATGAATTTTTGATACATGTATTAATTTGCGCTTAAAAAAATTTTCAAAATCACTGCTAAACTGAAGAGCGAGGCCTTAAGAAACATGATTATCGTTTTCACCAACTAGTTTCAGTTCATTTACGGGTACATCTGCAGCTCTGCTTCGAGGTTATAGGCTGTTTGTCTTTGTGCAGATGCGTCACACATTTTACTCTACCAATAAGAAATAAGGTTGCTGCGACGTCATACGTTTGTAATTCGCGGGTAGAACCCCACACAAGTCGGTGAGAGTTGATGGCATTCAGCCAATGGCCACCTAGCACAACTGCAGAGCTGCTCGTGAGACAATGAAATGAGTTGGTTCACATTTTTATCACAAAAAAAAATCAGTAGTTCTGGTCAGGGGTGCCCAACCTCCAAGACCCAATGCGCAAATTCACCCCCCCCCCAAAAAAAATCCCCCCTAAATCTAAAAAAACATACACTCCAGTGCTAGAGAGATATTTAGGCTACCATTTCGTAAAACAATCGTAAACAAATAAAACTGCTCTGGTTTTTACTAGCCTACTTTGTAGGTAATACTAAGATAGCACTTGTAAAATAATCATGAAAACGTTTTTCGCTTATGATTAAACATTTTATTATTGAAAAAAAAAAATCCTCCCCAAAAGTTGAAGACCTCGGGAGTAAATAATGATAACTCTCATTCCTGTAGCGTTCAGATTAGGTGTAATAAAGTATGTCAAATGTAGACAAAAGCGTTATATAAATTTATCATTTATTATGTGAGTTAAAATTAACTATAGGCGGTTCGGAATGAAGAGAACATTCGAAAAAGCCCTGCTAAAGATCTATTTCCAGCCAATTCGTGTCTTTCCGCATGTAACCGCTAACGACGGGAAAAGTCGAACATTCCGGACACGTCACTTTATGTTTGCGCATATAAGATAAATTGTTCAGTCGATATGTACCTGCATAGTTTGATAAAAAAAGAAGTTAATTAATTATATAAAAAAAAACAATTATATCGCTGTCGGTTGAATTTGTTTCAGTATTGCTGTATTTAAATACGAATAAACACGGAACTATGTTGTGTTATTGCGCTGCCAACCATACAAGCAGTAAGGCAACTATAGTTAATGTTGAATTATATGCAGAAACGGCTAGTGATATTTTTCAAAGGTAAAATTTTTAGTGTTCACTTTACTCCGAACGACCTTTTTATACCAACGTATTTTGTAAATAAGTATTTGTTTCAAATTTACGGATAGGAATATTTAACATCGGCTGTCTTAAAATGTGGGTCATAATTATTTACTCCCGAACTCTTCAATTCTAAATGCGCAACTGGTTCTTGTAATATCTTCCTAACCAGACACAGAAGTAACCTTAGGTCTGTGTTGCTCGCATCTGTCCAGAGTCAGCCAGTAGATGATGACGTCACATGGCCGTGGTCCAAACACGCCATTCATAAAGCTGGTTAGCCTCGACGGAGCGTAAGGGGAAGTCAGGGGGATCGCCCGATGAGGGGAGGGGTTGGTCATCGAGAGTGGAAGGGGACGCGGTAGGGGAAGCAGTCGTTTGAAAGAGTGGGGGGTGTATGTCGTCAGCACATCACTAGAAAAATTCTTCGAAATCTACGGTCAATGAACGTACACGATATTGGGCAATACTAACGCGCGTGATACGACTTTACGTTCGTCGCCAACAGTTCAAGGTTAGAGTCATTACCAATTTTTTGTCCGTTGTGATCTGTTTTTTTCCTCCTCGAATGAGCTCTGGGTATTTTATTTCCCCGACAAGTAAATATTGCGACACGTTTCCCGCGAGATAATTTACGTCACCGCCTCGTTATCTGATCCCCACATCTGTGTCGCGCCTGAATGGCACACTAAACTTAACCCCAAACAAATGACTTGATTACAGTATTTTATGTAGTGCTGTACTGATCAGATAGCTGACCAACTGGCAATATTGTGCGCCAGTTAAGGCAGTTTTGCGATTTTTTTTTTTTTTTTTTTTTTTTTAATCCTGAAAATGAACAGATGTCGCAAAACCGTTACATAGAAATGTTAGAAATTGTTTGTACTATGTAGCTTAGTTTTTCAAAGCATAAGTTACTATCATTTTCGCTAATTGTGGATAGAGGTACGTCAATTTCGCGGATTCATCTGGCAGTAGCCTACATTTCTCAGTCCTGTACACGCACTGGACACAGTCGATTATTCATTGGCTTACAACATTACAAGCGAGTAGCACGAGATAGCTCTAGGAATTATTTCCTTATTTACTATTGGCTTACGGTAGTCAAATGCGTTTCGTGACAGCCTCCAGCTAATCACCCACGTGATTATGAAGTATACATTTTGTCGTTCAACCTGACCTGGAATGTATCTACGAAACTGACGTACGTTTAATTATGGACTTGTTAAATTTTCTTAAAGTCAACAATTAGCTAAAATTATGAGAACTGATGTTTTGAGAAAATTAGGCTACATAGTGCAAACAGTTTTCAACATGCCTACGTAACGGTTTTGTTCCCTTTCATGATTTAAAACACAACACTTACTATACTTACTATATATTTTTTGTTTTTATATATGTCAAATCACAGCCAACAACATTGTTATGCACTGCGAATTTTTTCGGTTTGGTATGTTAGTTGGTTTTAGTGGCGTACATAAAACCGTAAAGTGCAAATTTTGACGTTTACGTCTCACTACGCAAAAAGTATGAGGGATACACAAATTTCCTAAGAGAAAGGTTTAATCACTATTTGTGATTAAAATAAGAAAAAAAATGTCTGGTACAAACATAAAAGTAAAAAAAAGACGTTGAAAACTGAGATGAACCGCGCCCTTAAGGAACCATCCCAACATTCGCCGGTAGCGATTTCCGGGAAGCATGGGAAACCGAACACAGGGTGACGCCGAATTTTTTTTTTTTTTTTTTTTTTTCGCGAGAACTCAAGGTTCCTATGTATAACATATTCCTTATCAAGGCTTAACGTTTGGCGTGGTCTAATGGACGATAGACTGGTAGAGCGAGCATCTTAAGGGTGTTTGTTCACAATGCCAAAATGCAAATTTTCATATTTGTACGACATAATGTTCGGTTTATAGACGATACTCGTAACCACGGTCGTAGGAGACCAGGTCTGGACACTCGCCTATCTAACAATGTATTTTGCTTGACCCCCTTGTTGTTTGGGTGTAGTTCGTTAAGTTACCGAGAATGCCGTACTTTTTGGCGCTGTTTTCCGGGCGGTCGGACTCAAACTCCGTCCACTTTTTCCCATTGTTAATTTTATAAAGTAAATAAAGATTGCTGGAGCCTTTTCTTAAATTTGTGAACGAAGAAAGCATTCCATAAATTGATAAAAAAATTCGTTTTGATAAATTGTTTACCTTAGCGGAAAGGAAGTGGGCGGAGTTTAGTCCGACCGCCGTAACATCAGCGCCAATAAAACACAATATTCTCGGTAACTTGGTGAACTACAGCCAAACAACAAGGGGGTCAAATATCCAGGCGAGTGTCCAGACCTGGTCTTCTACGACCGTGCTCGTGACAACAGTTTTCCCTAATAACATTTTTCTTAGCTCTTATAGTCTTCCCATAGCGGCACGCCAAAGACAAAATTTTGTAACTTGCATGAACATACAAATAACAAAAACCAACTTACTCATATTAAATAATTTAAAGTGAAATTGTATATTATGGACCATGTGCTAAAATATTTAATAACACACAATTACATTGCTTTGTATTTTTTAAAAATTATTTAAGATAATGATAATTTTCTTCATTTTTTTTTTTTTTTTTTTTATAAGTGCGAATGAAATTTTTAGTGTAAACTTTTTCGTTTGAATAAGTCAGTTAAGTTTGTAATTTGTTTGAATTCGTGTAACTTGCAAATTTTGACTTTGACGCGCCGCAATGGGAAGGCCATGAGAGATAAGAAAATACAGTCACAAGAAAAGTCTATAATACCTAAACTGTGTCGTACAAATATAAAATTATGTATTTTTGGCACGTGAACAACCTTAATTCGCAGTGAGGACCATAACGGGAATAGTTTACGTGTATATGCTTGAACTGTTCCTGCTACCACGGATGGAGGAATGACAAGACACCCATCGTCTTCCAGTACGGTGGTGCTGGAACGTCGCAATGTTCTAAACGGCAATTTTTGCTTCAGAGGTAGACGATTAGAGATTATGATTTATAATGAAAAGAAATTATTCTCTTGAATGTTTGCTGAGTTTCAACGTACACGATAAAAAAAGTATGTACTTTTACAAAAAAAAATATTAGCAAACATGTTTTCAAAAAAAAATATTTTGTGTGTTTACAAAACATATTGTGCACTTTACAGTGATTGTTTAACATGACTGCATATTTACAAATATTTCTGTGTATATATATATATATATATATATATATATATATATATATATATATATATATATATATATATATATATATATATATATATATATATATATATATATATATATATATATATATATATATAAATGAAAGCTGACTGATTGACTGACTGACTGACATATCAAACTACAGCCCAAACCACTGGACCTAGAATCGTGAAATTTTTTGTGGGGGTTCCCTTCAGGTCGTAGGCGAGCACTAAGAAGGGATTTTTCGAAATTCGACCGCTAAGGGGGTGAAAAGGGGTGAAATGTGTTTCCGAAGAAACGTCGATAGAGCTAGAACCCGACGGCCAATCATGGTGATTTTTACTTTCATAGGACACTCGTAAAAATGCATATTAGCCAATTTAAGGATTATTCTAAGTTCAACTTTTAAGGGGCTGAAAAGACCTTAAATGTGTTTCCAATCAACTATCGATATCTATCGAACCCTTCGGGATAGAGAGTTGATATTCACTTCAAAATATTGCTTACGTAAATACCCAAAAAGTGGTTTTAGGTTTTTTTGAAATTCGACCCCCAGGCAGTAAAAAGGGGCAAAATGTGTTTTTAATGAATCGTCTTTATCGTTGAAACACAATTGGCTATCGTCGTGATTTTAACTTTAATTGGTTACTTTTACAAATGTATATGACAGGACTCAAAATCGTTTCGAAATTCTTTATTTAAAGGGATGAAAATACGTGAAATGTGTTTTCGATTATCCTTCCATATCTATCGAATCAATCAAGATATCGAAGTACTCTTTGCTTTAAATTGGTGCTTTTGTAAGTATCTCAAGTACCATTTAAAATATATTTTCCGAATTCGGCCTAAACTTGTTAAAAATGGGGTAATATGAGTTTTCGACTCACATTCGATATATATCGATCCCAGTGTTTTCTTATAGAGACGTGATTTTTGTTTAGGATTGATGCTTACTCAAATACCTAAAAAGCAATTTCAGGAATTTTTGAAATTCACCACCTAAGGATGTGAAAAGCGGTGAAAAGTGGTGAAAAGCGTTTTCAATTAATCGTCGATATATCTTGAACCCAGCGGGCTAATGTTGTGTTTTTTACGTCCACGAGATACCAATAAAGTATTCTAAAATGTGATTCAAGGGTTTTTCGAAATTTACTCTCTTAAGTGGTGAAAAGACCTTGAACGTGTTTTAGATAAATCCTCGATATCTATCGAACCTGTCGAGATATACAATTAATTTTTGCTTCAGGATGATGATTACAGAAATTATCGCAAAACGGTTTTCAGATTTTTCGAAATTCGATTTCTCAATACTGTGCAGGGGTGATATGTGTTTTTTAAAGTGAATGATCGATTTTGAATCGACTGAACGGGCTAGCGATGTGATTTACACTTCAGTTGGATACTTATACAAATTGTCTAAGATGTAAATTAAAATATTTCGAAATTCGACACCTAAAAGGGTGAAAAAGCTCAAAATTTGTTTTCCATCAACCCACGATATCTATCTAACCAGTAGCGATATTGAGGTGTTGTTCGCGTCAGAGTGATGCTTACGTAAATATTTGAAAAAATATGTATGTATTTTTTTTTCTTTATAAGAAACGTGATTATTAAGAATAAAACTTAGTTGGTCAATAATCAAGGCAGACGATCCGAAAAGCAGGAACGAGCAGCGAGAAACAACTTATACAGGAGTTTCACTACAGTAACCTATCGAGACGTGGTGTTGTACAACCTATATGAGCCCAGGGCACAGATATTTTTTTTTTCAACACATTTTATTTTCATGAATTGTTTCGACGGTATGTGACGCAGTTGTTTGTTACTCAGGTCTAAATTCCGGTAGGTTCTGGGCTCGAGTTCCGTTAAAAGCTACGTGCGAACATTCAATTCTGACACACAAAAACTACAAGGCAGATCTAATTAGTGCAATTTACATGTAGTCTTTAAAAGGGGTAAAATTGCAGTTCGCTTTCCACTTAGATACCTCTACAATATCAGCTGACATATCGTCGGTATACTGCCAAAAGTGAATAAGTTATAAATGCTATTTTGTTTAAAAACAGTATTAAATTGTAGATATTAACAAAAATGTGGTATGTTACTATACTGTGACACAACAGTACGAAACGACGAATAGACTTTAAACTTGGGCAATTGTTCGTGAACAACATATACATATTCCTAGCATTTTTATAATTTTATCTCATTTTGACTTTGTCAATTTTGGCAAAAAACCTATGATATATCATCTCACTAATCTCAGGTTTGGGGCACCAAATACGTTTCCGCGAAACCTTTACCCTCTGAAACTTTGTAATGTCAATAAAGTTGAAGTTAATATTTTGAAAATATATAATTGAGGGCACCGTCACCAATGGTTGTGCTCAGGGTAAACAGATGTTTCTCATTTGGTTAACCTCTTACCTTAGGTGTCTGTAATATTATCCCACAGCGTCAAATAGGCAGGGCTATAAATAAAGCCCAGGTGAAGTCGCTGTTAGTGGCAGGGACAAACATAAGACTGCTTTTCGCGTGGACAGCTATAGCTACTTATCCTGCTGCAGAATTAGTTCAACTAGCCGCTTGGACATTCTAACACTTGATGACTGAAGTACCAATCTTGTGTACAAAGAGGTTTTTCAATTAAAGTATATATTATCAGTTACGAATAATACTCGCGAGCAAAGCCGCGGGGGACTGCTAATATATATATATATATATATATGTATATATATATATATATATATATATATATATATATATATATTTGTATATATATATAATTTTTCAACTTTATATATATATCCTACATATTTAATTTTACTACTTAATTCTTGTACATTTTACCAAACTTGTTTGAAATGACACGTAAATAAAAAAAACTAGTTTCCAAGATTCTTTTTTAACAAAAGTACAAAATATTTTGTAAAATTTGACAGGTCTTCGAAGGTTAATTTGTTAGTCATAGATAAATTTGCCCATACAACTGTATCCCTCTAGTGACCTAAGGTATGTGGAAAATTTATACGACTTTAATTACATATTACATTGTTGTTGCAGTGTCTTGACTGACAAATATTTTGACATTAGAATACAACATTTTCCTTGTAAAAGTACGGTATTTTATTGTGTACGATAAGGTTATCGAAAGATTACTGGTTGTCCCTTGACTTTCTACCCTTCGTGCAAGAATCGATGAAGCTATCAGGACTTTTGATGCTATAACGTTGACCCGTACATGCGGGCAGAACTCGAATGCCACCATAGCGTTCTATCAGCTACACATTTGAACATAAGTTAACCCGGTGGTTCCACAGATGGGGAGGGCCCTTGAGGGGTTCAAGCAAACCCCTCCCTTACCTCCCCAACCTGTCCTGGTTAAATAGACATTTCGCAAAAAAAAATTGTATATATATGTGTATATATATATATATATATATATATATATATATATATATATATATATATATACACACACACACACACACACACACAGAATGTTCACAAAAATACCGACAAACTCCGGCTGATGATTCCTTGTTTAAAAAAAGCAGGAAATATATACGACATTTTGTACATTACAGGAATATTAACGGAGTAATTCACCTTCGAAAATCAAACTTTCCCAAAAACAGAACACTAATAGACGTAAACTGACAAAACTCAAGATATTACTTCATGACAATACGGCCAACAAACCAACATTAAACTCTAGCTGATATCCTCAACCCGTACGAAAATAAAAGGGGTGGCCTCCCTTAAATTGCTTACAACTTTTTTAACGTAAGGAAAATCCAACATTTAAAAGTGAATTATTGGGTAGTTTGAACTTAGTAATAAAAAAGATCCTCGTGTAGCGACTGTCCAGGATGCATAGTTTTCGTGCAAAACGCACATGAAATTTTGGCGTGGTGACACAGAGCCTAGTGTGTAGGCAACACTTCGCACACGAGTGTCTGATTTATTCCGCAGCGCCGCACAGATGACGGCGGACATTCGCTGTAAGTATCACGTACCGTAGTTTAAATAGCTCATATAACTGTAACCATCACTTTGTTCCTGGCTGAATTTGTGTTTGTGTGTTTTGAAAAATAAATTATAAATGCGCAAGTGAAATAAATATCTCGTCGGTACAATGCTCGAAGTCAGATATTCAAACAGTTTGTGTAATCCTGGCACTACTCTAGAGTGTAAAGGAGCCGATATTGTTTTCAGGTACTGTCTGGTATTGCAGATACCAATACTGATAATGCCCTGAGAAGGAAAAATAACATTATTGAGGACGTAGTATATTAATAAGTTAATTTTCAAAACATTTCGTCAAAGAAAATACTAATTGTCTTAATTTTTATTGTTTTTTAGTCTTACTTTCTTGTAAGATAACTAAAAATCTACTAACCGCAAACTAGTCAGTGACTCAAACATATGCAGTCGTGTGATGTTGATATGGTTTGCTTTTTGACATTTTGGTTTAAATTTGAAACCAGAAATAGTTTGAACTACCAGTCACCAAGTCATCTAAATTTGTAAAGTACCCGCGAGTACAACATTGCCAGGCGCATTTTTCTCTGCCAGAAAGTTGTGTTGAGAAAATTGTGCAACATGCATAGAGAGAAGAAAAAATTTGGAATTTTAAGCTCTTCTTCTTTAAAAGGAGCGGACGGTTTGAATTTATCGGTAACGGAACAGCCCTGCTGTAAACTTGTAGTCAAATGTCAGGTTCCAAAATACTCTTAACATTACAATCTATATCAGTTACGTTATTTCATGTCAGTAGTGATACGTCGAACACCTTTTCCTTACCTTCATTATCCCTCAACCCTAGAGTTGTATCTGTCTGGTCTTTAATGCAGATTCCCTAAATGTCAGTTACCACTCAAGCATGTGAAAGCAAATGCCACATCAGTGTTACACAAGCAGTGCAGCGCTGTGTTATTTTACACACCGTAACGGTTTATTGCAGTAAACATTTCTGTTACCTAATATGAGCACTCGTTAAATACTGAGTGACATCTAAGGCTAAAACTCTACTCTAAAACAATTTATTATAATGGTGTGTGTTTAATACTGGAAGAGTTAACGGCACACGTTAACAAACAACACTTTTTAGCGTAAATCGTAATACATATCCGAGAAGAGATTACCCCAACCCATCTCCATTATTGTAAACTACCATTTCTGCTGACACGGACATGCAAATGCTTTGTGTAACGTTGGCGCTTTATTGAGCAGTTTAACGAACATAATAAAATACTCATAGTGTTACACTTGCACACTTATAATTTTTCTTCAACACTCACATACACAAATGAAGCTAGGAACAAAGTGATGGTTACGGTTATGTGAGCTATTTAAGCTACGGTACGTGATATTTACAGTGAATGTCCGCCGTTTTTTGTGCGGCGCAGCGGAATAAACCAGACACTCGTGTGTGCAGTGTTGCCTACACGCTAGGCTCTGTTTCACCACGCCAAAACTTGACGTGCCTTTTGCACGAAATTTATGCGTCCTAAACAGTAGCTATAAGAAGACATTTTTATTACTAAGGTCACATTTTCCAATAATTAACTCTTAAACGTTGGATTATCCTGATGCTAAAAAAGTTGTCAACAATTTAAGGGAGGCCACCTGTTTTATTTTCGTAAGGATAGAAGCTATCAACTAGCGTTTACTGTTGGTTTGTCGGCCTTATTGTCTTGAAGTAATATCCTGAGTTTTTGTCGGTTTACGTCGATCACTTTTCGGTTTGTAGGGAAATCAAAGTTTTAAAATTTGATTTTCAAAGTCGAATTACTCCTTATATATCACAATTACGTACAAAGTGTCTTGCGTATTTCCTGCTTTATTTTTCACAAGGAATCACCTGCTGGAGTTTGTCGGTGTTTTTATGTATGTATATGTATAATACACATATGTGTAGTATTTTTCACTACTCAACTTCAAATTTTCGGTTTGTAAAGCGGCAAGTGTTAAGAGTTCTTTTCTTCACATTTTAAAAATACTCTGTTTTGTGATAATATGTTGTTGTTACAACTCCAAGAATTTTCCAGTGACAATGAGTACTTTTTCTGAACTGCTTGCTTTTTAAAAATAATTATATTAATTTTAATATCAGACTTTAGGATCCTTAGGCATAGTGGTACACTGATCATCATTGCATGCCCCTAAAGTAGGCAAATGAAACCGTTGGCTTAAGAATGAAGTTACATTACCAAATTAATAAACCCATTATTGCCTCGGAATAGGCCGCAATCAGCCAGTTGTATAAAATGATTAGGATTTGTATATAATCCGTCCCCCTTTTAAGGTCTACTATTTTGTACCTTGAAATCCACATTTCCCCTGGGGAGAACCTCAAGGCCCACACACTATAAAGGGAGAGGTTTTGGCGTTTATTTATAATATTCTCAGGATAACCCCCTTAAAATAATACTACTAGGAAAGCTTTCATTGTGTTCTAGTATCATTTCTGTAGAAATGAAAGCGTGTAGTTTTATTGCAACTAACGTAAATTCAAGGGTTCAAATGCAGAGTTTCTAAGAATGTTTTTCCAATTAAAATATTCAAAAAGCGTAATTATTTAGTTAGTTTCTACTCATGTACAAAACACGAAACAAAATAAATGTAAAATACCCGCGACTAGTCTCTATCTCTTTCTGAGCGGTAGGCTTGAGATTCTAGATAAAACAACACCACTGAGTCAAAAGTCCTAATAAATACGAAAGTAATAGTTTCTCCTCAAAAATAAATAAATTTCCAGTTCAATACAAATATTGTCTAGGCTTAAAACGCACAAATTCATAGTCTAGAAGTACCTGGTGCGGTAAAACAGAACGGCGCCACACCAATCACAGTCCTCACAGAAACAACGTCGCAAAGCCGCCGACACTGCCGTCTTCAATTCATGCGCACTAAAAATTTAATTACATTTCGACCTCGTAGACTCTTCCTAAACTGTCTACGGCCAAAAAGAAATATTTTTAAACAAAGTTAATATTTTGCCATGATATCGTTACGTATTTCTGTACAACCTCTACGTGCCCGGGAATTAATATTTTGTTATTTTAATGAACAATGTACGCTACGTGTTGAGTGCAAAGTCATCAATGGTTGTGCTCGAGGTAAATCAGTCTTCAACCATTCATCCCACGTATTATACGTACACCATCTGAATACCCACACATATTCTATGTCCCAGGGTAGCCAGAGT
Organism: Medauroidea extradentata; assembly: GCA_003012365.1. Classification (NCBI taxonomy): domain Eukaryota; kingdom Metazoa; phylum Arthropoda; class Insecta; order Phasmatodea; family Phasmatidae; genus Medauroidea; species Medauroidea extradentata. The sequence goes on along the minus strand of PNEQ01066737.1, from coordinate 4,387 downwards.
GGCATTGATATAATAATGTTAGATTTCCATATGGGCAGCTATAGCTACATAGCTTGCTGCAGAGTAACTAAAACCTGCAGCTTGGTTATCCTAACACTTGATATTGATGGCCGAGCTACTAATCTGATGTTCGAAGAGTCCTTCAAATATTATTTTTTACGAGCAATACAGGCAGGAAATGTCGCGAGGTACTGCTAGCATATTAAATAGTTATTTCTATAACCCTGACATTATATCTTGGCACTTGTTGTTTCCTCATTCTATAGTCGTATTGCTCTAGGAACGAACCAGATAGTATCGAGAATGAAATTTGACTGCGTCTCTATTTTGCCGGAATGATGGTACCTGTAATAGTAATTTTCTCTGTGTAGATATTTTATAAGTATTGAATTAAATGCAAAATAAAGTTTTTTTTTTTTCATTTAATTGTTCATAGTCAAATTTTTTAAAGAGAACGTAAAGCCTCACATTTGTTGTGTATTATATTCAGTAACTTACTTTACTTTTCAATGTATTATTAATGTTAAGTAACATTTTTAACACTGTGAATATCAATTACTTAAACCTCCCTAAGATCTCATGTATTGATTTTCAAATTAGAATTTTATCGCAATGGAGTTCCTTCGTGTCAAAATGTCTTCATAAACTATTAAAATATACTCATAGACGGGGTATTCTTGGTTCAAATTGTAATTTTTCCCTGAAGAGTGGAGAGATAAGTCAGACGTAACTCAAGATGCAGACCACACTTCCTCACACAGTGGTTACAGCACGACGCTCTTACAGGAAGCGGAAGCAGCAGTTGTGTGTGTATAAGGTTCACTAGCACCGACACTGACCCAGGTCAGAAGCCAGTCCTCTGCTAACTTCCAGACACGATGCTGAGATACACTCTCTACATTATGTTGGTGGCTTCTTGCGGTAAGTAACTTGCATATTATTGATGAGGCAGACATGAAAGTTGAAAGTTACTGAAATGTGTGTGCGTGTGTGTGTGTGCGCGCGTCTGTATATACTGTATGTGTGTCTATACACGCTCAGACAGATAGAGCGTTCACGTTAAACAGTTTTTTAAGCGAAAATTCTAAACGTATTCACAGTATGTTTGAATGAAACATACTTTAAATTAGATATCTATGTTATTGCATGTGAATCAGGTAACGTAAAATGAGGTCAACTTGCACCCCCAAGGGTAACTTTGCACCACCAGATTTATTTCATTCTACGTGAGAATTACAAGATAACAATCACTCTAAAGTACTGTTTATTATTAAAGCTATGGGTGGTGAAGTTTTCAAAAATTTGTAATTCGTTAAATCTTGGTGGTGTAAAATAACCCCAAAATTTGGCCAAGTAACCCCGTAGTACGGTAAATGTTTATGGCTTCCCCCTTAATAATCATTATATATATATATATATATATATATATATATATATATATATAAATCAGGAATTAGCAAAAGGGACCAAGTCCAAGTGAGTAGATTGTCGGGAAACAACAAAAAACTTATCATTGTGTATCTGAGAATGAAACGGGTTATCAATAATGGATAACCTGAAAGCATTGTATGTGTGGAATAATATGAAACATAATTCACACAGAAATTCTTTTGTAATTTATTTTTTGTAAATTAATAAAGTTAGTTGACTTCTTATCTTTTGCATTTGAAATAACGTTCATTACAATAATGGTACATAAAGCATAATGTCTTAAGCATATATTAGTTCAATGTTGCATATTCCAGTGACAGGCTAGTAATATGTTACATGGAAACATGTTTTGCGAACACATCACCTGATACCTTATCCCCATAAAGCCATGCTATGTATTACACTATCAGAGAAAACATAATGTCCTCGGTGTATACTATTGGAACCTTGGTATATGCTAGTGAAAAAACTATCAAACAATATGGAAACGTATTCTTCAATGACAATAATATAAGTCATACAAATAATGCACCATTGCGACATTCATCGACATGTCTATTGGTCATGGCAGACCAATGAATTATATTGTCGTAGAATGTGACCGCTTCGTCATGAGTTGCAACATAATGCAAACATTTTAGAATGCCTTCAAGTTTGGATTTTTTATTGGTACATTTTCATTTCTGTAGGCTTTGTTTGTTGGCATTACAACGGGTCTTAACTGTCCTGGGATATGATAATAGTATTCATTATTTGAAAAGTAACAAAACTCTTTAAATTAGAAGCTCGAAATGCCCTTGTAATGCCCATATTATTTGTCATTAACAAATGATACCAAGTCCAGGACTTGGAATCTTAAACAAAAGGTCCCAAGTCTTGGACTTGGCACCTTTTGCAAGTTCCACATATATTTACTAGCTTGTTTAACGTGTTTCTTTTATAGTACTTGGTTCCTTTTGTTGCTGACAGCCAAGAGATTACTTTGGAGAGTTGGAATCTCGTATAACCTGGATTTACTCAAAATAATTGACATGAATAATTGAATAGTTAAACAGAAATAGAGAAGCATTTGTTTTATTTCATGTCACGCTTTCTACAAATGCAGCTGATAATGTATTACGAAAACACAGCGTGCCAATGTCACACTCCGTTCATTAAGGAGGTATAATTATTAACGTTTGTACCAGTGTCGTACATACCGCGTCTCTTTCGTTGTGCCTCCAGTGGGTATAACGCATCATGCGAAGACTTCTGTTAACAGTAGCTCCTTGCGTTTAGAGGCGATCAAGGCCAATAGCGAGAGAGCAACTGTCGACTTTATTGACACTCTGAGTGTGTTCGTTATGTTCTGGGAGATCACACAAAATTCAAAGTTGGGACATCATCAGTGGCGCTATTATATTATTACAGTAAATGGCAGTTCTCAGCTATGACTCAATATTTGTATTATTCATCGAGCGTGGTACAGCAGTGGTAAAACACTCGCCTCGTGTTGGGGAGTACCAGGGTTCGAACCCCGGTTCCAGCAATCCTGATTTAGGTATTCAAGTGTTTTCTGCAACCACTCCAGGTAAATTGTGTGATAATAAAACATGTCCTGGCAGACTCCATTCCCCTTACAGTAGTGTGCCTCTAACAAGCTCTCATGTTGATCCAGGACACGTAAGGTAATAAAATAACAATTAAAAATTAAATTATTTCTGGATATGTACACACAACTGGTACGAATTCGTCAATCTTTACTGAATTAAACACTTGGTTTAAAACTATACATTGACCTAAATTTGAAAATAATAATATAATAACCATCCTCAGTAAAGGTTGTTTTAAAATACAGTGATACTTAGGAGAGCATTGAATAAATGTAAATGTTTATTTGGCGATTTTACCGAGATAATTTTATTTACATTCGCCGCGTGACATATGAACAGTGTTGCAGCGTGTCACGTGTAATCTTTTTTTATGTACTCGAAACTATCGAGTGTGTTCCCAATATGTTACTTTATTAAAATAATATATATTTTAAACTGTGTTCATATTTTTTTATACGGCACACATATTAGAAACGTGGTTGACAGCCACTAAAAGTGGCCAAAAATTACTTTTCCCGACTGCCACATGTATTAAAAATATACCAGCTTAGTTCGTAAAACAGACAAATCATTACTTCTGAATGTACGCAATACTTCCCGCAATTGGAACCTACAGGCGCACAGCTCAAAGTCTTATATAAAATTATATCAATTTCGTTAATGTAATTTACGGGAGTTTTAATTTGGAAATTTTTTTTAAAAGAAATTGAATGTAAAACAGCGGAAGCAAACATATTACACAATTTGTTAAGGTGAAGCCAGGTACTGATTTGTTAACCGGCAAGAGTAGCGCTTATTGGCTGCCACATGTTTAGAATCACGTACACACCACCAACGTCCACCAAGGCTATCCGGGTTTGATTCCCGGCTGGGATTGTCCCCGGATTTTTGTGTCGGACGATGCCGTTGGTCGGCGGTGTTTCTCAGGGATATCCCGTTCCTTCGCCTTATCATTCCAGTGCTATGCTCCATACTCAACCGCAATTCACCCCTCACCTACGTTAAAGACCTATGTTAAGAGCTGACCAAACTCTCTCACTCACTCCACGCCACCGAGATGTGGCTAAAATATTGGGGTAAGGTAAATCGTGAAGATTCGTTATTACGATTTCTCTGTAAAATATCGGGGTAAGTTAAGTCGTGAATATTCGTTAGTAAGACTTGCCTGTAAAATATTGGGGTAAGGTAAGTCGTGAAGATTCATTAGTAGAACTTCTCTATAAAATATCGTGGTAACGTTAGTCGTGAAGATACGTTGGTTGTCTGTAAAATATGGGGGTCGTGAAGATTCGTTGGTAAGACTTGTCTGTAAAATATCGGGGTAAGGTAAGTCGTGAAGATTCGTTAGTAAGACTTGTCTGTAA
>PNEQ01066736.1:32417-44766 GCA_003012365.1 Medauroidea extradentata | reverse complement strand
CATTTTTAATTGCGAAAGTAACAGTTTCACGTATTTACAAGGACGGCAGTGTATTTTCGGTTTCTATAATTAGGATTTGGATGAGTTAGGGACTCTTATGCTAGCTATTATTCTAATGATTTTCTTATACTGTTCATACCGTCTAAGAATTCCATTATTTGACAGATCATAAAAAGTAGGACAATGTAAACAAAAACATTATGTATCCTTCCACCACCATGTGCTTTCCAGCTGACAACCGCGAAACATGTCAACAGTTAAGGTATATTATGATTGCAATAACATCCCAAGTGTGTTGTGATTATCTTTGGATTATTTTTTTTTTTTTTTTAGATCTCGGACAAATAATTTATTTTCAATACTATCTGCACATTAATCTTACTAGTGTTAGGTGGGCAATGTTAATGGAATTATTTCATATTACAGCAATGGATAGCCTACTACAAATATTTAAAATTTAACATTTTTTTTTGTATATTTTCCTACGTATGATCAAAATTTTAACATTTAATGACGTTGCCAAAATAAACAAACACGTATGGGCAACTTATGTTTTCTACTTGACATCTAAAAAGATTAAACAATAGTAGCTTATTTGGTTGCAACAAAACTAAAGTTGCAAGAGCTTATGACAGTGCAAGCAAACATATTTAAACTGAAATATTAAATATAATAATTCATGCAAGCATTATTACAATTATTTGTCGTGTTGCCTTCAATTTGGTTCTACACTATCAGATAACGCCGTATAGGCCTAGTTTAAGTTTCCAGTTGTAGACTACTAAACAAACTTACCTTTTGTTGTAGGGCCTGCCTTCGAAATATCAGTGTTATTATAGTCACTATATAGCCAAAATTTGTGCTCCCATAACCTAAACGGAAATAATATACAAATAAAAAGCGTAAGTATTAAACAAACATGGGTAGGCCTAATTGCCTAGATCAGCTTTAAATAATTTTGTTGATTAACACATATCATTAAACAGGTACACTTTAACGACCGGGAAATATACAGGCGTACGTCTTCTGGCCGTTTATTTTGGTAATTGTAGGCCTAAATTTTTGCAGATGACAGGCACAAAATCTCACGTGTAATTTATAATAACCACTTACTTGATTAAAAAACATGGACTTTTTTCTTACAAAAAGAATGTATTGAGTCGGCGCTTTGAAAAAGCATGTTTACACATAGGACTACAACAAGAACCGTAAGTGATCACCCAAAAATTCTGTTAAAATAAAAGTTGGGTAACATTTTTTTTTATTTTATGTAGCACTTTTCTCTGGACGGATTACCTACTACTTATTTAGCAACTGTTTTTGTAGACATGCCAGCTGAAGGACTGTCTTCCGAATCACGTCTTAATATCCCGTTGTTGTTGGCGATTACTCGTCGCGTATTTTAATCCCTGCATTGCAATATATTACAATTACATACATGGACAAAATATTAAAATAACACCGTACAAGAATCTCAAATGTACCGAACACACGAGAAGCTCGAACACTCGCAACGCAAACGGCCTCTCTTTATTTTGGTTGCCGGACTTCATATCTCAGTGGCGATTACGGGCTGGGTTTTATAATCCCTGCATTACAATATATTAAATATATGCACAGAATAATACAGTACCACATTATAAAAATTTCAAACACACGCGAATGCGGTAACTTTTCACACTCGCAAATGAAAGTGCTTTGTGGCTTTCATATCGTCATTTAAATAAAAGTAACAATATTGATATTTCGTTTTACGCGTTATAATATTCGTAACCTACACAAAAACAAAACTGAATAAAATAACTCCTCACTCGTCTTTACCGTAGGACTCATGGCATATTCGTGAGAATCTGACTCTAGCTGATAGATCGGGCGCTGTAGATAATCACTGTCAGTTTTGGTAACATGAGTTGCCACTTCTTGTCCTTTCATAACTGCTCCTGCTCCGCGTTCACTCAACGTACTGGGGATAGAAGCAACATATCTCCACAAGCAGAGGTCCTGTTTTCGTCGGGATAAAAATTGAAATTATTTAGTTTTAATTACTGTTTTTACAGGATAATAGTTATTCAGGAAATTTTCAGACTGCAACATGCTATACAGCATTGTAAGGAACAAGTCTAAGACATGGTTGTATGTGTCATTCATGCTGCATTACTCTACTACAATTAACTAAATAATTAAAAAAAGGCTTATTTTCCAGATTATTTTCTTAACAAAGTTAAAAGATTTTTATATAGTCAAATGTCTTAGACAATTATACGACTTTACGACACCTAATTCCGAAAACGGTATACTTTAACTTCATTCGTTCCCTCAATAATGTTCAATAACGGTACACATGTTTCTCGCTGTTTAGCATACCGTACCGAGCACCCTTAAAAAAACTGTCTCTGAGGATAACAAAGGGAAAGGCATTACACCCAACAAAGACAGACTTCTTAAATGTGCGCTCGTAGGGCGACATACTATCCCTGCAGGATGAATGAAATGACGCCCGGAGACAGAAATAAGAGAGGAATGAAAGGGAGAAACCAGTCGGAAATCAACGTCAGCTTCGTTTCCCACGTGTTAATTATCGCAATATACCTCGCCAGGATCCGTGCCCCTATTGCATTGATGAGAGGCGAGTAGCCCGACCACTATTCCATTTTGGCAGCACAATAACTGCAGAGTTGAAATTCAAAATTGACTTAGTGCCAAAAACCTACTTCCGAGGAAGTTCTGAAAAACTTAGAAAACACATGCACTCACACATTTAATCGCAATAAAATAGTTTAATAGTAAGAATTGATCGTGCTGACATTGTTGGCTATCGAAACAACAAACATAACAGCATCGGAATCCAATGTACACAGGCAGTGCCACCTATTTATTTTTAAATATATTTTTGAATATCTTTAATCACAGCATTTAACCCTCTTGAATATCACCGGCTGTGGCACTTATTCCGGTTTGAAAATCATTACACATGGCACATATTTCCTACTGAATATCGTTACACATCGTACTTATTCCCTATTGAACATCACTAGAGAAGGTAATTATTACATTTTGAAGGAAATCTTATAACAATAATGGTTTTGCCTTACCTCTCTTTTGAATTTCGTAGGGAATGGCATATAGACCATTTTGATGGAATAATCGTGAAAATATGAATTCTGGCACTTAGACCCTTTTGATTATGTCGGTTTCTGTTGTGTTTGATGCACCATTGTTGTATTTAAATTGTGAATTACATGGAACTATATTGCGTAATTTCGCTGCCAACCATACAAGCAGTAAAGGTACTATAGGTAAAGTTGAATATTATGTAGTAACGGCTAGTGATATTTTTCAAGGTTTAAATTTTTAGTGCTTACTTTATCCTGAATGAGCTATAGTATAAAGAGTGTTAAAAAAATGGCTATTTCAATGCACAGTCGAAATAGCTGGACTTGGAAATTTTTAAATTTGAAGGTTACTTCACTGTAAAGGGTCGGTACACAACTCAGAAGAAGAAATATGCTTATAAATTCGATCCCCTGAGTGTGTGAGTCGTTAATATAACTCGAACATGGCAAACAATCGTCGCGATTCTTGATTCAGTGAAACACCAATACAAATGCCTGTTAATCTTATGTACGGATTTCTTTAAAATTGAACCACCACGGGATGAAAAGACATGACGAGTGTTTTCGATAAATCCTCGGATTCTGTCAAATCCGTTCAGATTTCGAACTGCTTTTTACAGCAACATGACTTTTTCGTATCTTAAATTAATTTCATGAATTTTTTGCATTCAATACTTAAATGAATTAAAAATGTTTTAATTTAGAGTCCAATAAATAGTTTATATATCCTACATCTGATACATTTTCGTTACGGTATAATTTCTGCATGTTTAGGATTCGTATAGGAAAGAATATCAATCATTAAAAATATTTAGAATGTCAACACCTAAAATATCAAAATATGTATGTAAAAATTTTTATTTTCGATTAACATTCCATCGATGGTTACTAGTAAAATTTTTTTTTTTTTTTTACTTTTGATTGACTTGTTTATAAAACCATAAAAACATGTTTAAAAATTTTTGAAATTCACTATTGCAAGAGTGGAAAGGTTGTGCGTTTTCAAAAAATTATAATTGTCTCTTAAACCTGAACAAGTATCGAATTATTTCCACATTTCAGTATTTTGTTATAAGTATAAAAAAGTTAAGATTTTTCGAATTTCCCAATTTTAATGAGGCCAATGCGTAAAGTGGGTTTTCGCAATACGCAATATCTCCATTAAATATTGTGCCTCTTTTATTTATCGAAAGAAAGCTTATACTTTCGAACACACGCACATACAGCACGCGCCATGTAAGTTGGTGGGTAACGAGCTGGAACGTGTTGAATATAATATTACTACTGCTTTAAATTCGAATAGCTAATTTACATATGTCGATTACATTCCGGTATTTATAGGATACTAGGTGTTTTTTGCAGCAGCCTGCTGCTTTAATTCCTTGAATGTGCCCTTCACTCAGTAGCTACCACTCGCCATCTAAGCTGGCACGCAGTGTGCATACATATGTAGGTGCGTGCGCGAGTGTACGTATGCATGAAAGCTGGTATTCTACCGCTACATTCCGATACTTTGGTATTTGTCTAGCGACGGTGAAGGCATAATTTTACAACTATTTGAGATAAACCGTCTGAAAACAAAGTACTGCCAATCAAGAAAATTTTTGTCAAGATTTAAAAAAAAAAAAAAAAAAAAATTAGTGTTTGCAGTTAGTCATAACGATATATAATGTATGTGCAACGAAAATTATTTGCGGGCAAACGGGCAGAGAGCTGGTCTATTATTCTGCCACTGGGTTTAAAACCTTTTACACTGATTTTGTTGTACTACGAACACACTCCACATTTTAGATCCCACAGTTTTTAAAAATAATTCGGACTGGATGTGAAAACGTTTTGTTTATTATTCTACCCAAGCAGCGTGCATAATTGACTTCCTGCTGTTTTGGACTGATTCTCCCCCCTCCTTTTTTTTCCCTACACCCCATCCCATGGTCTATCACGCTACAGTGATTCCGCTCTACACGCTAAAATTACGTCACGTTTCGGTTACAACTTCGCCAACATTTTCAGTAGTTGAACATTTTTCGAGAGAATTTTGCTGCAGCGGGACGGTTCAATTGTTCCGTTTTTCATTTTACAGCCAGTACAAATTGCTCGGTGGTGGGTTATGATATAAAATTACACTGATACCAAAAAAATTCACCACCATCAAGATACGTTATCATAATCATTGTTATGTCAAAACAATACTAAAATATGATTCAGTAATCTAGCTTCTGTAAATAATAAAAACAATTCACTTCAGGGTATTTAAACATATCAGTACTCAAGCGTAAAGAATTTGGCAAATGATTTATATTTGACAGTCAAGTAAAACGAACGTAATTGTGTAGTTGTGTTTTTAAAGAACATGCTTAAATGTTGTATTATTACTCTACTAGTGTTTTCATTTTAAATGCCGCCGTTACCCCCCCCCCTCCACACACACGATGCCTAATTTGTACAATTTTATGTAATATCAGTGGTTATAACATTAAGCACGTCATATTCTGTAGTAGCTTGTATAGAAAAAAATGGCTCATACAGTACGTACACGACATAACGTTGTAACTTAAAACGTAAAGAGTCTTCTGTATCAACAGTGTTCTGTTTCATAAAACATGAATGACTTACATCGGGAACATGTGTGACTGAAAAAAATTATATGCGGTAGCGGTTTTAACCCCTATTTTAATTAAATTTGGAGTCTAATTTAATTGAAAGGAATGTTTTCTTTATAATTCCTCTACCGTATGTGCACTACTACACTCACGGACATTGTAATATGCAGTAAACCTATCATGGTTACTAAATGGAGTTGGCTTAAAATCAAATAATGTATGTGTGTGTAAAATCTCGGTGAGTGCGATAGGGGGCGCTAGACAGCCAATAAACTCGTCATAAAACAAAATTGTGAAAATTTTGTTTTTGACTTCATATTTACCATGTTATGATACGCGAGTACAATTCAAAATACATAACCAACAATAAATTACTACCACATCAAAGCTAGCTATGTAAGTGTACCACTGGATAGCCGGTCACCACGGCAAACAGCATGCGTATTAATGATGTTCATTGGAACTGTCGATAAGTTTTCATTCCTACAAACCCAGAAATCCTACACGTTCACTTGCTACTGCAGTCGGGAGCTGCAGATCCCTTATATCTAGGGTTTCCGCAAGTGTTTCATGAACTGTTAAGTTAAATGAGTAGCTGATGACAAAAGTAAGTGTTACTGGTTTGCTTCTAGTTAGCACAAAGAAACCGTTAATATGATTCCAGACATAAACGTGTGTTGAGCGTTACTATGTAAGTAGTTATCATACCATAATAAAACGTAGTCCTCGACGACGTTGACAGTAGAACCTCCTTACAGTCCCGACATACCTCCCAGGTCCTCGTCGTAGGTGTACTGTTGTCCATAGAGTAAGTAATATATACCAGAGTGACAACAGCAATGCTGACTCAGACGTTTTTTTTGGCCACTCCGTGCACACAAACACAGCAAAAATTAAAGATATTTACTTTACAAACTGTCTAGTTGGCACCATTTTTGACCATAAAGTAAGTAGTAGAGGCTGAATGTTCAAATACATGAAATCATTCAAAATTCTAGATTTTATTATAAAAAGTAAACAAAATAAATAAATAGTTAAATATTTTAGATAGTTTGACAATATTTTTGTCTAAAGGGGGATTTACAACTATCCATCGCATCCGCCCGACATCCGTCCGACAGTTTTTAGGCCTGTTCCGTCCGTCAGAAATGCTAGCGATTTACAAAAACCAGTCATCGGTCCGTTGTTATTCCTTTAAATTGCTATGCTATCAATGTACGAACAGAAAATTTCTGTGGGATATTAAAAATATCTTAAATATGTTATTTGTTTTTACAGATTTTTACTCAATCTATAGCTGCTTATATTTACAAACACTGTTCTTTGCCACAAATACATTTAACGAGTGTAAGTATTTACTAATTAAATTACTTATTGTGTATTGTGAGTAAGCATTATGTAAAAAATAATTTCGGTTGGGGTTTTAATTTTTCCCGGATGCCAAAACTATCACTATCGTATTATAAAATAGAATTTACAACATCATCAAATAAACATAAAAAAAGTCACAGACTTGTTATTAAAATAAACAGTTAAAACGATTTTCGCCATATTTAGAAGGATGTAATTTCACCTGTCCGTTCGTCAAAAGTTAAAGCTTGGCAAGCTTTCGGCGGACGAACGGATAGAATCATTCCAGACACCTGATTGACTAAAAGTCACGTGATCGACGGACGGATGACGGACGGACGCGACGGATCGTTGTAAATCCTGCTTAATATCCATGTATGGCTAACTTATTCTTCCAAGAATATCAGTAATTAAAAATGTTTCCAGCAAAAAAAAGCATGAAGCTTAACTGCAGCATTTAGGAAAATCTAGACATTTTTGACATGTAAGTTAGAGAATTCGTGAATAATATTCAACTTTTAAACCTAACTTTAGTTGATGCAGTAGAATTGGTAATGTATTAAACCATGTGTAAAATGAAAGAAAGATATAAAATACAACTCGCACACAACAGTTTCAACTCTTTTTATACTCCATTTCATATAAGTTTGGATAAATCTGTCAGCAACTTATGGGCAATAATAATTTGTAATATTTAGTTATTTGCATCATTACACAATCACAAAACAAATCACAAAATACTAAAAATTACTGCCTATAAGTTGCCGTCAAATTTATCCAAACTTATATGAAACAGTGTATATTTTTATATTGCGCTTAGCAATGCCGTAGCAGAAAGAAGTTCTGGATTGGCAACGTTTTGTATCCAATCATACACCTGTGGAATATTACCTAAGTAAATTAGTACAGTTTAGTAAGACAGTACTATTTTCTTTCTGCAAGTTACTCAAATGTGTACTTAACAAAATAAACACTTACCGTTAAAGGTTTTTCGGAAATTTAAGATCTTGTGGACCATCTTCAACAGTCGAATAAAACACATTGCAATCCTTAGCAACACACTTCAGTCTCCTTATGCCGCCCATTATTCACTTAACCGTTATCACACAGTGGTAGAATACACAGCAAATAATTTTACAATTTACATTTACATAGGGTATAGGTACAGACATGAACTTTTCGCGAAAAGAATTTTGCCCCACTTTGTTCCAGTGCCTTATGTGCACGTCTGCAGTTCTGCTTCATAGATATTGGCAGCGTGCCTTTGAACTGTGTTGTTTCTCATTTGACTGTACCAATCCCAATAAGGTTACTGTAACACCACACGTCTGTGATTTGCGTGTAAAACCCCACGACACACGAATGTCAAAACATCCAATCTCTGACCGTGAAGCAAGTCTGCAGACGTGCACACAAGTCACTGACACAAAGTGAGGCAAATTTCTTTTCGCGAAAAGTTCATGTCTCTAGGTATAGGCTATTGCTGTGACTTACATTCAAATAATACAATAACAACTTGTACTGTAATTCCATGTTGTCTAACCATAGAGTAAGTAAGATCAATACTGGACATCATGACAACAACAAACGATCAGTTTAAACATTTTTAATTAAAAATATCATAAGTCACAAATTAAATCGTAAACATCGTAAGTATTCTCTATAATAGCATGTATGTTCTAAAATTATTTCAACTTTCTAAAAAATTTTAAAGAAAGTTGAAATAATTTTAGAATTTATACTATTTTGCTGTGCTTTGCATGGAGAGGGCCTTAACAAATAAGCGACAAGCTATTGTGCATACACTGGGGACAGACACAATGTATACGGGAAATCCTCTGACATCACATTCAAAAACACGTATTATCATGCATATTTACTTTCTCTATGTTTCAAGACGAATGTTTTACAACACGCAAAATAATTGCCCCTGTTTCCATTGGATACAGTCACGGTCTATGAAGGTAGAGGTCTTGACACTGAGGAATAAAATGTGACTCCCTTCTTGTCGCCGAGCGCTAGTAATAATTTGGTGGATGATTTGCCTTGTTTTTGTATTTGGCTTAGCTTAAAATGTGGAGTTGTTACCGTAATTGCGAGTGTTATATCGAAGAAAAAAATGGAAACGTAAATTTGTATTGAAACACATTTTTTTTACAACAATAAAATTTAATTTTTCAATACTATACTTGTAGATGCACATTGCAACGATTCTAAATGTTTGTAGGACACGAAATATAGTTTCTGTTCGAATGTGTTCAGTAAAACAATTATACACAATATATTTCTTCAGACTATTTTTATAAACAGTTCCACACATGCCAATGCATTTATGGACATGGGACATGTATATACTATATCAGCTTACCTTATTAACATTATTTTATGGAAATAGTTGCAAAAATGTTAAAACGCGAGATGTAAACAAGACAAATATTCCACCAAATTACTACTAGCGCTCGGCGACATGAAGGGGTCACTTTCTCTTGCTGGAGAGCATACGCTGTGTCAAGACCTCTTCCTCTTAGACCGTGGATACAGTGAATTTCTCCTTTCTCAGTCTAGCCAACTCACTCGCAAGAAATACTCTTCAACTAATTGTCCCACATAATTTAAACATTGTTTTAAAATTGTTTAAAGAAAATGAATACATGATATGCACATACACGGAATAATGCACCACATAATAGCAATTATACTACACGGACAATTGAAATGTTAGTATGGAGTCCAAATTGTGTTTGCAATTAATATGAAGTTCGAGAACTGTTGATGGTAAAAACGCATTAGGTTAGCTTTCTGTAACTGGACTAGCATTCCTATAAAATGACATGTTACGAGGTTTTGACTACAAAAACGAAATAAAGGAAGTGCTTGTGGTTTTCTAGCAATGTTTTAGAACGAGTTAATGTACGGTAATAATTTTTGTGTGATTTTGACGCTATTTTGTACAGAATTGGTCTTAATCCCTGTCGTAGAAATACAAATCTGGACACACGCCTATCTACCAATGTATTTTGCTTGACCCCTTTTTTGTTTGGAAGCAATTCACCAAGTTACCGAGAGTGTTGTGCGTCTTTGGCGCTGCAATCAGGGCGGTCGGGCTCCACCCACTTTATTTCCAGTGTTTACATTATAAAGTAAATAATGATTTCTGGAGTCATGCTTTAGCATTGTGAGCTGTTGTAAACTTGTTATTTTACTAATATGTTTTGTCATGTTTTATAGTGGTTGGATGGCTGTAGTCAAAGGTAGGCAATATGTAGTGAAACTAGTTATGTGGTTAAGTTAAGGGTGAGGATTACGGTTAAATGAAATATGTTGATATAATTACGGTGGCTTTACTCTACATAAGTTAGTTACAAAATACTACACGGTTGTACTACATAACTTAGATAGGAGGGGAGCGGCTGTTTTAATATTTACGTTGTTCTACTCTATGATGGGTGACCCTTTGGACACCTTAGACCTCACCGTTAGCATGATGCAGGAGGCTGATAACTGTTTCGGCTATCGATGGATGGCGGCACGTCGTGGGTCTCGACCCAGAACCATCCTGGCGAGGTGGTGATGGGCTGGAAGGCTTGAAGGAGATATACCGACGAAAGACACCGTTTACTTGGTAACCATGCCTTATATCAGCGTGCTTGTCCTCGATATTGTGCAACTACGAGAGGCGTGAGGTGAGTTGCTGTCTTCCGTGTTTTCCCAACGCTGACCTGAATGCCGCTCGGACGTCTTGCTGTCCGGCTTGCGGAAATATCACAACAGAGCAAAATAAGCATTTCATAAATTGAATAAAAATAATACGTTCAAATAAACTATTTATTTTTGTAATGTAATCACTGAAAAAAAGTGGGAGGGAGGTGGCCAGATTTTGAGCCCGACCTTCGTGATTGCAGCGTCAGTGACGCACTACACTCTTGGTAACTTAGTGAACTGCAGCCAAACAAAATGGTGGTAGTCAAGTTTCCAGGCGAGTGTCCAGACCTGTTCTACGGCCGTGGTCTTAATATGTTATAGTCGTGTGATCAACTCATAGTTGCAGTTGGCCGCAGAGGTGTCAGGGTCGAAAAATAACAAAAATGCGGATGAAAAAATGGGGAATATTTAATTACATTTCTGGGTAAGCTTGTGTGAATAAAATCTGCTACGTCCGGAGCTAGACTTCTTGTGTGGGCGCTAAAACCTGGCTCACACGAAACAAGAAACAATAACATAAAGCGTGCATGAAAAACTCCTACGGAATTGGACATGGTGTGAGGCTGGCTTTAGTGACTACCTAAAACTCTACTACACTCCACTAGAATTATTAGATAAATTATGTTTATTTAAGACATTGCAATAAATATTTTACCTTAAATCTAGTGTTTTATATATTTGGTTGTATTTAAGATTTTAAAAAAATTCTTAGATTTCGAATGAAATATGAATTAATGGTTCTAGATAACTTGTACTATCAGCTACATTACATTAGGATGTACTGGAAGGGTAACATTTATTAAGTTAATATTTTTTACTGTACAACTGTGTAATAAATGGTATTTTTACACAATATGCATAATACACGTACATGTCCAGAGAAGACGTTTTTGAGGTTTTTGTTAGAAACGTGCTGACTCGCCACTCTGCATGCTTAGCGCTTGTTCCACGTGCCGAGTGGAATGACGCAGGAGCAACCCTTCTCCTATTGGTTCGGTTCTCTTAATACAATAAACCTGTGTTTGTGTATGTGAATACAGTGTGTTACGCAACTGACGTTACATGTATTTAGGAGGTAATTATGCGTGGGAAAATGTAAACATGTTACAAGGTATTTATTTCTTAAATAATCGCGCCCTAGAGCGTGCAGAACACATGAATCGCGGGTAACAAGTAGCAGTTATGCAAATTGTTTAGCAGTGAGGCAGTTAGACATGTGAGAGCATACTGTGATTCAACTGTGAAGTCTTCGTTTGCATGGAATTTGTGCTTCGCGTCATTTACGTATAACTTGTACCAGGAAAACGGGAATGTTTGAAATGCATTAGGGCTGCAATATACAGTTGGTGAAGCGGTAACGTTGCCATATAGTTAAACGGGACATCAGTAGAGACATGAACTTTTCGCGAAAAGAATTTTGCCCCACTTTGTTCCAGTGCCTTATGTGCACGTCTGCAGTTCTGCTTCACATATATTGGCAGCGTGCCTTTGAACTGTGACGTTTCTCATTTGACTGTACCAATCACAATAAGGTTACTGTAACACCACACGTCTGTGATTTGCGTGTAAAACCCCACGACA
>PNEQ01066736.1:0-32317 GCA_003012365.1 Medauroidea extradentata | reverse complement strand
AACGAATAAAATGCAATAACTGTCGCGTCAGTTGGATATGTTTAAAAGATTTAAACATTCGTGATAGAAAACTTTAAGCCTATCCTCAAACTACATATATGTGGTATAAGCAATATATCGACAGCATTTTCTTGACTTGTGGGTGTGAGCCGCGTTGGTCTCCGACTCCGACTACCTGATGATGGCAGCTGCAACGACTGCCGAAACGTCGCAAGACAATCTCCAGACGCGGCTCACACCCACAAGCTAAGAAAATGCAGACAACGGCCGCGAAAGCTTGTGATCTATTTTAATATATCGACAGCTATTGGTGTACGAATTTTTCTTTGTAAGCCCGCCTTAGGAGAAAATTGTACAGTACTCGACCAGCAAAAATAAAATTTCATAGTATGAAACAAAAATTCTGTGTTCCCTTTGAGGTGTTGAAAAATGTGCATGCTTCGCGTTCGATTCGAGGAATGCACACAAACGTACGGGTACCATTTACGCAGTAAATTACTGTTGTCAAAAGTAGAAAAAATGTTCATTGAACTCCAATTAGCATGTAGTGTATTTCTAGTGACAGGAAAATTTTGCGAATTCAATTACCCGCATACTAGACTTTAATGTCCTGTGGGGGCAGCAGTGGCCGAATGGTCAGACCTCTCGCCTCCCACCACGGCGATCCGGGTTCGATTTCCTGCGGGGTCGGTCCCCGGATTATCGTATGTGGGAATTGTGCCGGATGATGCCGTTGGTCAGCGGGTTTTTTCAGAGATATCCAATTTCCCCCGCCCTTTCATTCCGGTGCTGCTCCATACTCAAAATCATGTCACCCCTCGATGTTGAGCGCTGCTCAAAATCTCTCACTCTACTGTCCTATGAATGCTGAAGCTCCGTCTATTCGTTCATTGTCTGCTGATCCACTGAGTAGCAACCAATAGATAAATGGCATGGGTTTGAATATTCATAAGATACTTGATTCTACCACGACTGTAATTGAATTCGCGAAATTGTCCCGTAACTACCGATTTCAGTACAACTTGATCAAACGAGGTGATCTAACGTAGGTCAGAGTTATTTCATAATTTCACCGTTACCTGATCCGCTGAGTAATACTACCCGCGCGATAGAAAGGAGTAGTAGATATGATCTCATTAGGTATCCACGGTATGTGAAGCAAACATTGTCCTTGTACCTACAAAATAATAAGCCGTACATTTTGTAGACAGTGAGGTCGTAACAAACAGATACACAAAACTTCATACGAGAAGGAGAAAAACAAATAGAGTAATCAGTTGTCGCCTTTACTAAAAATAATATTCCAGCATTCAATAAGACCAACTTCGGCGAAAAGTGGGAAACCGAACCCAAGAACCAGAACGGTTAGAACCAGGAATCTAATCAATGTGATTCTGAAGTGCTATCGAGTGTTAAAGTTTATCAACCTCATTCGGTATCTATAACAGAGAGTCAGGTTTTGGCCAGAGATGTTCAAAAGTGAGCGCCGTTTCATACTCGACGAGTCAGTGATGAGTAGATGTCTATTAGTGGCCATTTGTACGCAGGATGTTGCAAAATTGCATGCCATTATTCTAAACCTCGTATATAGAGGAACACTCAATTGTAGATGAACATAGGTCCGAAAACGCACCATACTTATCTGTTACGGCACTCGTCCCACTGATGGGTTTGCCTATAACTGCTGCGATGATATTCCACAGCGACATGATCCTGCCCGTACGCTATGAACCGTGCGTCATGTAATTTTGAATTTTTGTGCAGATACCTTCAGACTTATATCCATATTATATTTTGCGTTCCTCTAGATGCAATGTGGTTTCCCCAAAATAATAAATCGCAATTTTGCAACGTCCTGAATGAAGACTATTTCACAATTGCTCATAGGCGTGTTCAGTCCTCATGACTCCTATAACGACGTTTTTTTTTTTTTTTGTTACGTTACTCCCGTTTTTCACATGGAAAGAACGAAGCAGACGTCGTAACTGGGTGGCTTTATCGGGGTATTCACGTTTCTCTTGCCTGACAATTATGTATCCACAGCGGTACCATTCATCTGAACATAAACGTGCTATTTGTGAATATATCCCTTTAGTTTTGTTGCTTATATAATACATTCCGGGCTCACACAGACTATTAACCGAATGTGTTAATACGTTAGAAACACGAATTACAATTGTGCATCTCTCAATGAATGACAAATAATACCCTACAATTTGGTGTGGTGTTTTTCTTGTCTTTTGCACATCACACAAAACAAGCTTTAATACTTCTCGAGTGATTAAAAAATGTATTTTAACATTTGTACCTGCTTCTAACACTGTTACTTTGATGTATTTGTATAAATATATAAGTATGTAAGTGCTTATCCACAAGTGCATGTATATGTGTGCGTGTGTGAATTATCGTGGAAGTATTGCTACTACAAACTTAAATTTAACATTAAATGTCTTAAAGTGAAATAAAAAAACTCCTCTGCTTTCGATTTTATTTTGACACAATTCAGCGTGTCGTTGCTTAATATTTAGCGGTAGGTAATTTCAAAATTTTAAAAGAAAAATGTTATAGTACTTCAGAGTAGGAAAACTACCACTGTAATAAACTTAAAAAAATTAATTATAAACAATTTCGATGTACATTTTCGTAAGCTTTCACCGAAGAAGATAAACACACGCTGTCTTGACTCTGCGTATATATGCACTCGGAAACTTATTAGGGATTGCGATTGCTCTCAGGTATAAACAAAAATTGCTTTAAAAAATGTTCACGAAAAAATATAGCCTAATTTGCCACACAAATACTAAAAGCGCCTTTGAAAGGTGTAAAAATGACGGCATATATACTGCTACTTCTAGAATATAACAAGTTTAACATTGTGAGACGCTGGAAGTAATCATAGGCAAGTACCGTAACTAGCCATATATATCAAGAAATGTGGATGCATTTCTGAAAATCTTACTGTGTCTGACCTCCCGGGAAAAATGTGGGCGAAACAAACCCGAATTAGAACCAATGATGGTAAAGGTGCGGAAACAGAGCATAAATTGAATTTAACGTCATCAGAAAGGCAGGCAGTCCGCCATATTAGTGCACACACTGCGAGATTGCCCAGAACAATTTGAAGACTTCTTAATTAAAGCTGAAAATTATATTATAAATAAATATATATAAATAAATATATATAAATAAATAGATGTAATATATATATATATATATATATATATATATATACATACATACATACACACATACATTGGTATAGACTGTTCACGATAAAGTGAGCGATGCTTTACTTTTTCCTTCAACCATTTTACAATCATCTTAAATATATTTTGACCCGTAAACTTTTCTTGAAAAAAAAAAAAAAAAAAAAAAAAAACACAAATCATTCCCTCAATCTCAAAACTTGACATATTTGCCCCAAATGAAATACAGTTTTTTATATCAAAAGTGTAGATGAGTGCTCAGATAAATTTGTAACACTTTATCTTTCGTCATTGATTTTATTGTTTCTTATAGCCTGTTCACAATAAACTAAGCACTCAGGAAAACTTGTAATTAATTAAAAATGTGTTCTATAGGGCCAATATATGTTAAGTTTTGAGGGTGTTGAAAAGTTTACACTGGCTTTTAGTTACATGGAAATTTTCATGTTACAAATATTAAAGATACCCTACCAAAATGGCCGAAAGAAAAATTTATGCAGTGCTCGCTTTGTCGTGAACGAACTATATCAATATTATTGAATTAATGTTAATGTTGTCTGTAACAATTATATGACTAGGCTCCTACGCCATTCGTAAACACAACTGAAGTGCTTCATCAGTTAGTTTCCCAGACGTATCACTACGTCGAGTCATAGCGAGGACAGAAATCGCCTCGTCTTGTTGTGAGACGTCGCGTCGTTGAACCCCGCACCCCCCACCTTCTCCGTTCACTAGTGTGCTGCATATTTAATGTACTCCTCCCCCCCCATCCTTCTCAAGCTCTTGTTGAACTGCGAGCCGTAAGTGATTCTGTTTGTCCTGCCCTGACACGTTTGACACCTTGCATAGTGTGCTGTTTGTGGAGAGCGTACGTAGAGTGATGTTCATTTACCTGACACTCACAAGTCGATCCCGTCTCTCCTTTAGTAAGCTGATGCTGCGGTAAAGTAAATACTTTTGTAGGCCAACTTGTTAAAAAAAAAAAGATAACAATTTTCATTGCAGTTTCATGCATTAACTTTTACATTGACCGAAGTAAAATCCGTCTCCATATTACGTACCTAGAACCAGTAATTTTTTATGAAAATAAATTGGCACATATTTAGTTCTGTGCCTTACGTGCACATTTGTAGTTCTGCTTCGTGGCCAGTGATTGGATATTTTAACTCACACGAGCCGTGTGATTCTACCGGAAAATCACAGGCGTGTGATGTTGCAGGAACGTTTTTGTAATTGGTTCAGTCAAATGGGATACGTTACTCTATAAAGACATGCTGCTAATAACCAGGAAGCAGGACTGAAGATATGCACGTGAGGCACTGAAACAAAGTGGGAAAGAATTCTTTTCACGAAAAACAAAGGTCTCTCTATCACTGTCTTTTATACACATCTGCAGCTGTGCTTCGTGGCCAGCAATGGGAAGTTTTTAACTCTCATAAACAGTCATTCCAGAAAATGGAAGCGATCCAGGTTAATTTTGGGGATCGATAACACACGATTTTTTAAATTAGAAAAATACGTGAACGTTGTCGTTTTGTGGCAGGTTTTCTCGGAGGTATTGCCCAACCCCGACCCAAGGAAACAAAGCATTCCATCACTTCTCTATACTCGCCTTATAACATCTCTCACTAGAGTCCGAAATCTCCCTGTTCATATGCGTATGTACAGCATGAGATATTACACGTTAAAACGAGTAAGCAAGGGAGCAATAATGACCAGACTGCCATGCTCGACGGATACTGCTTCATCTACTCTCGGGAAACACGCGGAATGGCGTGCAATGTTTTCATAGTGGTAATTTTTTTTTTAGACTGGGACTGTGGCGGCTGAGTTTTCATACCACTCGCCACTCACCAAGGCAATCCGGGTTTGATCCCCGGACGATGCGACTGGTCGGTGTGTTTCTCGAATATATCCTGTTTCTCCCTACCTTCTCATTCCGGCTCCAATCCGATGAAGGGTTGCATCTCATGTCATCGCCCGGGGCAATCGGTTGTCTACGGACGCCCGCAGTTAAGTTTCCACTTTTGTGTGTGATACCCTGGCCTTCTTGTAACCCCCTCATACGATATTTATTATTGCATTTAGAGATGATTGTTAGAGATGAGGGTTTATCGCGGGAAAACTAGACTGTTTGCTAGATTGCTAGATTAAAACGTACGTTCAGCCAAAAGATTACTGGCTTTCGCTTGTATGTGGAGCTGTTACCTTATTTGACTGAGCCAATAAGAATCTCACTGTTTTATTGTTTGTTGTCTGTTATTGGTCTGCAGACAGCTACGTCGTGTCAGGTGTATATCACTCAGTCATACGTGTTGCAAGAAACTACAGCGTTTCAAGTGTATGCTGACACGAAACATTTTCGCGATATATCATCCTCTTTAATTTTTGGTTGATACACGTCTGGCAAAACGTGGCTCTCTGCAGATCAATAACAATTACAATAGTGGGATTCTTATTGGATCAGTCTAATAGGGCAACAGCTGCACGTTCAAGAGAAATCCAGTAATCTTCTGTTGAGATGAACCTACGTTGAAACTCCGCAAACAGTCAAGTGTTCCTGTGATAAACCATCATCATAATTATATTACTAGAGCCCACGATTTTTTTGTGAAAAGAATCCTGCAACAGTTTGTTTCAATGTCTTACGTGCACATCTTCAGGTCTGCTTCTTGATTATTGGCAGAATGTGTAACTGCACAGGCGTGGATCATTTGACTTGTGCCAACAGGAACAAGGTTACCGTTCACAACACGTCTGTAATTTTAGGGTAAAACCCTAAACGCTTAGAATTTAAAACAGCCAATCACTGACCACGCAGCAGAACTGTATATGTGCACATAAGGCATTGGAACAAATTGTTGCAGAATTCTTTTCACCAAAAATCGTGGGCTCTATATATTACATTAAATTTTAAGCTGTGACTCTGCGATTTAATTTTTTGGATAGCATGTAGTAAAGGCCAACTCCGGCTTCTTGTTTAGTGTTTTACAAATCCGGGTGGTAGTGTTGGTTAACAGGAGTCTAAAAAAATTAGTTTTTAGCCTTTTGAGCGGTCCCAAAATCATGTTCAGGAAAAGCGATTTTCGTTTTTTTTTTTTAATTTTTTGAACTATAGAACTAATGTTTGTATGTTTCGTTCATAACCAGGGACCCCTGTTTTACGCGAAAATAATTTTGCCTCACTTTGTTTCGATGCCTTACGTGCGCATCTGCAGTTCTGCTTCGTGGTCAAAGATTGTATATTTTAACTCTCACGAGCCTTGTGATTCTACCGGCAAATCACAGACGTGCGTTGTTGTATAAACGTAATTGTAAGTGGCCCAGTCAAGTTATATACGTCACTTTATAAAGACATGCTGCCAATACCCATGAAGCAGAATTGAAGATGTGTACGTAAGGTAATGAAACAAAATGGGACAAAATTCTTTTCGCGAAGGACAGGGGTCTGGAAGTTTAAATGTTACGCGAAAAAACAGGAAATGTTGTTACACGTTAAAATGCTTCGGGTACATACCTTCTGAAAATGTTATCACCACTTTTAATTTGAATACTTTGTATGTCATTACCAGGTTAGTGATTGTTTCAGAAAAAACGAAACTAATTTAATACCGGAGAGAAACAGCAAACCTCAAATCAATAAAGTAAATATTATTTGTGCGTTATTAATATCGTTGGATGAATAATCGCAGCAAAACTTTAAATAAACAAATAATACTGATTCCAAACCCCATGTTTAATATTACGTATTTTTTCTAACTACTTATAAAGTTCATAATTTACGACTTAAGGAAGACTTCTCGCTAATGTCATAATATTCATTAAAATTAATCTTTCCAAATGTCATGCAAAGTACTGAATGATGCAAGAAAATTATCACAGAAACATGTTTGTAATCGCAATCTAAAACTCTTTATTCAGAATGGAAATTGATTATTTGTGTGTTATTTAGTTTAATGATCAACAATTGTTTAAAAGAAATGTTCAAAGATTTTCCTTCATTTTTTCTCGCTGAACAAAGTTTCTGTTATCGATGTCACATTTTATTATCTTTGGCAGTTTTCACATCAGTTTGCTGCTTGGAAGGGTGCACAGAATAATAGTATGTGACAGAAAAATGTCAGTGTCGTTATCGTCGTTCATTTTAGTACTACACGTGAGGATTATGTGGTGAACACGGTTCTCATATAATTCAGATGGCAGTAGGCCTTTATAAGCAGTTTTTAATTATCTATTTAGTGAAAAATAATTTAATCGAATAGAGACAATAATATATTGTACTAGCCAGTGCTGTCTGTAACACAAAGAGGTGACTTAAATAACGTTTTGTGTTAAGTTCATGTGTGCTAACCAAGAAATATAATCACAAAAATGTTCTGACTAGCTTTCCCAGGAAAAAAATTCAAAACTGTTGCATTTCAGATTTGAGTATAGGCACTTTTCACAGTTCTATTCCCGTGGCTCATATGGTCAGAAATCGCAGACAGGAATCTAAACCCATTGTAAACATAGGGCCTACATCTTCAACGAAAAACTGTAGATAAGAAATTTTTTAAGAACTTAACGAACAAAAAAAGACACAGGCTCAATCACCATAAATATTTCTTACAAAAGTATTAAAAGACATTCCAACTCGCAAACGTGATTTAATGATTGGAAGAGAACGTGTCGGTATACTAATAATAGATGTACTATGAATACGTTTACGAAAAAAATAGCGAAACTATAAAAAATCAAAAGCTAATAAAATACTAATGTTATACAACGTTATAATTTGCATGGTTATGCCCTGTACCGAAATAAGAAAAAACCACAATCTACGGTAGGTTAATGATTTTAAACGTATCAGACCGTTACTTTTTAAAAATCCCTCCCGTTATAAACATTTCACTTAAGCATTAATTCATATCCACTTTATGTCTGTTTTATTAGAGGTACAAATTTATGTTGCAAACTAAGTCTTTATCAGCGATGTATGCTCGCAGTATTCAACCACGGCCAGGAAAACCTTTCGAAGCTACAAATAAACTTTTTACGCACTAACTCTGCAAAGTATTATTTTAATTATTACCTATTTCTGTCTGAAGCAATCAAATTTTCATTTTTTTATAACTAACTGTTCTTGCCTGGGCCGGATAGTAATTCGTTAAGAATTATAAGAATTCTAATAATGTTTTCACCTTTGCTACAGCAAGTTTCCGGTGCATGGCATGTGACTTATTTATCACAATATAACAAAATGTGACAGCAACGTTACATATAGCACTTCAACTTTGCATTTTGGTTCTAAATTGTCTTCTTTTGACTGCGACTCATCTTTCGTTGTAAACAATTCAATCCAGTTCAGTTTTATAAATATATTTAATTTTCTATTCTTATATGATCAGACATAAAAAAAAACTTCATTCTCTAACTTACTTGTTAAACGCCAAGTGACAATTATGCAACAAAAAATGAAACTGAAATATATTAGCAAAAAATATTCATCGGTACAACATAAATCGTACAAGCTAAATACGAGTAATTAGTCATTCTATTTAACTTTCAATACATCTTTGCATCTTTTTTTAAACAGGACGCAGTACGAGTAGCGTACGTTTAGTCATAACTAAAATTAAATACAAACACACAGCAAGCTTAAGAATCTTAACAAACGCAATACACAGAAATTTAATTTTAACGGCATAAAGGCTTATCTTTTGCATAATTTTTTTTTATTTTAGCTTATTTGTGTGTCGAAGTTGCAAATTTATTAAATAATAGTAAATTATGTTAAACCAAAAACAGACATAAAACTTCTCCCTGCTACAAACGCTACGTGTTTTTCCTTCTCAAGCAATAAAACTCTGTACATAAAAATAAACATTTTTTTTTCTGATTAAACTGCGCAAATTGCTACTTTATGTTCCATTTTATTCGGGTTTAAAGTCGTAGCGTATTGTTTAGTAATAACGGAGTTTATACTACGAACTCCCGAAGAAGTCTCCTCTGCGATACAGAACTAGGTTTTTATTCTATCACTGAATTTCTTTCGTTCAATCCACCAGTGTAACTTTGCTGTAAAAAACTTTATGGGCCGGATACGACCCCTCTCATATTTCTCCACTCGCACTTCCTAAGCAGTGGTAGTATGTGTGTATGTTTGTGTATGAGTGTATGTGTGTGTGTACGCAGGAGGGCGGGATAAGATACTCGGGAGTAGCAGACTGTTCTTCCTTGTCTATGTCTTATCTGTCAGGCTCGGTCCCCCAAGAGGGAGTCGTCACACATTCTGAAGTTAATCTCCCGGTTGGCTGAGAGATGTCCTGGATTCCCAGACTTTCCATACTTTCCCAGCCCACGCCTTCAGACAAACTTGCCGCCACCTTCCTTAGATGTGAGTCTATCAAGATCTCGGTCATGACCACGTCTAGTGCACACTCACAAGCTTTTCCAGCCTTTTGGGTTATTGTTTTTAAACACTGATGGTTCTTGAATTATATTCAGAAAGGGAATTTACACCTATGATAGTTTCTTTTTATTTTTAAGACCGTTGTCTTAAATACTTTTCTTGACCTATGAATACCAAAGTAGGGTTTCATTATAACATAAGACACTCGCCATCTCTGCAGGTTCCAAACAGTTATTTAATGTGATAATGTAGGCAATAATAGTCTACAGATTCTTTAGACGTTTTGTGTTTCAATATTAATCAATATTTTATGTGCATCAAAAACATTTTGCTTGCGTTTAAAATGAACTAGCCCGCTTTTGTTTTCACTTACCATAGACTACATCCTGCAGCTTTAAGGTGTAATAACTGCATAATCATTTAATGTGGGATTATATTACTTCCCATAAACTTTTTCACGTTTATTTAATAGAACTGAACTACATTATCATAAGAAATGCAGTGATTGAAAGTATAACGTAAGTAAACTTCCATTTTGTTTCGTAAACAATAAGCTACGCAGAAAAAAAACTATTTTCAACGAATTCATATGACTGGTTTATTGTACGGTATCTGCTCCCTGTTAAAAATTAAAAAATAATTTAAGAACGTGTTTAAATGGGATCCTGTGACTTCAAACTTGTGTGTAACCGCCTCTAATAATATGTTCACCCCGAGATGCAAAGTTCACTTTATTTGTAATAAAATTTAATTAGTAAAATACTATTAATGTCCGTAACCTATGTGTTGTTTGAAATATTGCATTAGGCCTAATTGTTTATCGAGAAAAACTTGCTTTTGTCGGGTTTCAGTGTAATTTCTGTTTATTTATATATAACTAGTTTAGTTTTTACGTAGGGTCGCGGTGGCCGAGGAGTCAGACCTCTCGCCTCCCACCAAGGTGAACCGGGTTCGATTCCCGGTGGGGTCGGTCCCCGGTTTTTTCGAGTGTGTGGAATCGTGCCGGACTATACCGCTGGCCGACGGGTTTTCTCGGGGATCTTCCCCCCCCCCAATTCATTCCGGCGCTGCTCAATTCTCACTCGCTAATCACCCCTCACAAGCGCTAAAGACCTCGATGTTAAGCTCTTACGAAAATGTCTCACTCACTCGTTTGTTCGTGGAACTGTTACCATATTTGACAGAGCCAATAAGAATCCCGCTATTTTAATATTTGATTCCAGTTACTGTATTGCAGACAACTACGTTGTGTCAGACGTATATCACACAAGCATACGTGTTGCAAGAACCTGCAGCGTTTTGAACGACATGTGCTGCTAAGATTGCAAGTTATTTGATTGGTTGCCAAGTTCCCTGTCGCAGTTAGAATCCTTCTTCCTAATGCGTCCACAGACACACCACATTGAACTAACTCCTTCCTGTGTACGCCGTTGCATGGAGTAGAGTCGCCCAAAAATACGTCCGCGTGCCATAAGTATGTCGATTGAGTAAGTGTATTATGGTCAGATCTTAGCAGCGATGTTTTCAGCGCTGCTTGAAGGGTAATTGGTGGGTGCCGATAGTTTTCGCGGAAAGATTATTGCACCGCTCTTTTTCAATGCCTTACGTTCGTAACAGTTTTTATTCGTTGTTATTGGCAGTGTGTCTTTTTGTAGAGACGTCACATATTCGACTGTGCCAATCAGAACATTCCTACTGCGACACCACATGTCTGTGAATAGTGGGTGGAACCCCAAGACACTGAAAGTTTAAGCCATCCAATCACTCACCTCGAAGCAGAGCTGCAGGAGTGCTCGTAAGTCATCGAAACAAGTTGTTGCAAAATCATTTGCGCGAAAACTTCCTGTTCTTAAGTAATAGGGTGTGTCTGGAGCAGCACTGGAATGGTCTGGCCCGGGAACATCCTCCGAACAACGGCATCGTTCAGCACCATTCACACATTCGCAAACCAGAGTTGATCCCGCTGGGACTCGAACCCGGATCACTTTGGTGGGAAGCGAACCGCGGCTCGTTAGTAAGAAGACTATTATTATCTATCTTCGCTGCAAAATTATTTTGTAGTCACCACGAATTAATTTTATGTTGACCGCAATATTTTAGTAATGTCAACAAAATGTTTTTGCGGTAACCACAAAACTAAATTGTGCTGGGTAAATACTCACAATTTTTTTTTCGTGGCCTACAATGCCTTCCATGTTGGACCCGTTGGCCTCGTACACGTTTATAGCTTTATTTGAGACACATCCTGCAATTTCTAACATGTTATCGACAAATGCTTTTTACGATGTGCTACACGTTTTACCCTTACAATTATTGTCATCATTTCTTTAAATTCGTACAGAATAATGTGTAATTTTAAGACATTGCACATGGTGATTTTTTTTCGCTGTACAAGAATTCGTATCATACACTATTTTGCACAACGCTAACTAAATTCTAATTGCAACTTTTTATATCCTGGATACTGAAAAAACCTTCCGATAAACAATAGTAAGGAAATTAACATCGAACCAAAATACCACGTCTTACAACACTACTACAACGATATTCATAACATTAAAAAAATAGTTTTGCCTTAAACAACTTTGTAACAATGTGCAACTTTCCTTTATTCGAAACAACCACTAAAAAAAACTGCCTAATGTAAATATAATTGTGCTTTCAGCAGCACTTTTTTCAATACTTCATTTCCCCAATGTGTATTTATATAATATACTTTATAAAATCAGTTCATGGAGTTTTATTCCATTAGGGATAAGTTCAAAACTGTAAGGCCACTGTAATACTAAACGTCTTAAAAATATTTAGTTTAATACATTCGGCAGCATTGTTTGATCGCGTAAACAACTTATTACGTTTGCGAGGTTATTTATCTAAACCGAATAAATAGAGGCCGGAAAATGTCGCTGATTCAATGACCCGCATGCTAGATTCCGTTATCCTACGCACATTCAAGCCCCGTCTGTCCGTTCATTGTCCGCTGTTCCACTGAGTAGCAGCTAGTGGACAAATGGTTGAGGCTTGAATATGCATAGGAAAATGCATTCTAACATGCAGGTCTAATAATCCGCGAAATATCCGGCCACGTACTAATAAAGTCAATGAGCATTGGAAACCTAACCAACTTGAAATTGAAATGTGCCTTATTTAAATAACAGGACAGCTACAGTTACATTTGTGACAGTATTATTATTATATTCAAACTATATATAATTTGCCTAACCTTCTACAACGAAATAAAATACATTAAACATAAAATATAATTCAATATAACTAGGGACAAAAAAACGCGGGTTCACTGACGTGTAGGCTAGCCTGCAAGAATGTTTGTGAACTAATGCAGACAGCAGATGCTCATTAACTGCTTGCTATTAATGTGGTATACACCTATGTATTAGTTATATTTTCATGATTGGCTCAGAGACTCCCAGGAAGTGTCTAATTATTAGGGCCACGATTTTGTCGCGAAAAGATTTTTGCCCCACTTTGTTTCAGTGTGTCTCGTGCACATCGGCAGTTCTGTTTCAAGGTTATTGGCACCGTGTCTATTTTCAGGCACGTTTCTCATTTGACTGCACCAATCAGAATAAGAATATTGTGAGTCTGTACGTCTATAATTTGCCAAGGCCAGTGAGAATAAAATCATCCAACCACAGACGATGTAGCAGAGCTGCAGGTGTGCACATGACGCATCGAAACCAAATGTTGCAAAAATCTTTTCGCCATAAAATCGTGGCTCTACTAATTAGTCAAAGGCCAATTGCGAAAGTGACTCAAACTTACAGTTTTGAAATTCTTGCTTGTACCTAAATGAAAACGCGAATTTTTCAGGTCTCTAAATATAACGAGTGCAAAATGTCACATAAAAAAACAGACAACCTTGTTAAACAGCTCGTTACTCAACGCAGCAAATAACTTAGCAGCACAGTCGAAATATTATTTCGAAACTACGTATGAAACTAGTTTACTTTGAAAGAAAAAGAGTCTGTGATGTACACACGTTCAGAACTCGTGTAGCTACTCCGTAAAGCTAAACATATTAAAATGAAGTAGTTCTGTAACTAGTCTGTTAATTAAAGTTTTTTTCACTTCTCCCCTGCACAAACATTTTGTTTCTGACATGCAGCTTCGTGGAAACTTCTTCAATAAATATACTTTAGTTCCCGGAAAATATAGGTACAAACAACTTCTGTAAGACAAACATTATTTTTTAAAATTATAAAGTAACGAAT
The DNA here is from genome assembly GCA_003012365.1 of Medauroidea extradentata. NCBI lineage: Eukaryota > Metazoa > Arthropoda > Insecta > Phasmatodea > Phasmatidae > Medauroidea > Medauroidea extradentata. The sequence goes on along the minus strand of PNEQ01066736.1, from coordinate 18,488 downwards.
GCTAACAGTGACGAGAACCATTTAAATAAGGTTATTACGACAGTATAAAGAGGTGTCAAAATATAATCAGCGCGACGTTTATCTTGAAAAGTGACACAGTTCTGTCCTGTAAAAGAAAATAAAAGTCCGTGTTAAAATGGCATGTTCAGAGTTTTGTTTAAACGCCTGAGGTGCACGTATGCAGCTCTGCTCCGTGGTCAGCGATTTGCTATTTTAAGTCTCAGTGTATTGAGGATATGTCATCAAATCACAGAAGAATGGTGTTGCATTAGCCTTGTTCTCATTGGACAGTCAAGTGAGTGATATTAATACACAAAGACACGCTGCTAAAAACCACGAAACTGAGCTGCATATGTCGACATGAGTGATTAAAAAAAGTAGTGCAATTATTTTCCCAAAAAAAAATCACCGGCTGCAAAATGTCCATTATATTGTAATTGATATACGATGAGCCGAAGCAAATAACGTCACAGAGTTCCTTCGCGTGAGTATAAGCCAGTGAATTCTAGCTTGTCGCCAAATAACAACGTAAAATGTGAACTTCCCGAGTTATAACGTTCAATATTATCACGTTGACAGGTTCAAGCGAAGTTATAGGACAGTCTATAGCGGCTCGCGGGTCATTGCCAGATGATGCTGCTGTAGAAAGTTGTAACGTAAGTTGACGATGCATCTACTGGCACGATTCTATGCAGAGGCCACATATTTGTGAGTGGTCAAGAAATGATAAATAGCCAGTAAATCTTTCATGGTCATTGGTATACGGCGCGTTCTTTTACAGTGTACAGTTAGTTCAATATGCAACCATTACCTTGCAGAATAATAACCCGCGTCTGGGCGAAGAACTTCAACTTCGGATTATGAGGATTTTTACAGTGTACAATGTGCAATTGCTGTAGGGCTTATCCGCTCAAACCGAGCGTTGTTAAACTCGTTTCAAGGGTGACGTGTATGTTATCCGAATGGATGGTTGGAGATTGGAAAGGTTTTTTTTTTTTTTTTTTTTTTTTTTTTGGGTGGGAAAAGGGGAATTGTTCATGTAGAGAATTGTTAAGACCTGGTGGGAGAAATCGATTGTCGCGACACAAACATAACCTACATTCCTGTTGATGTGGTGCGTTTGGTAAACCTTTGCCGCAGGTTATGTATACAGTTGCATGCGTCGTGTGTGAATTATTTGCAGAAGATGTCTAACACAAACCACATCCCCTTATGCCAAGCTTTTACTTAAAATGTTTGCACTTTAATAATAAACACGGTGGTAACTCACTAGAATCGCATTTGAGAGTACGCAGGTGTCCTGTTCAGTCAAGCTGTACATATGTGGGTTTTACATTTTCTCCCCGAGTTCATTTAAGGAGTATGTAATTTTTAAAATTATGTCCGTATATTTTAGTGCAGAGAGACTGAAAACCAGGTCAACAGCGCTAGTTTGTTTGTTTTATTGCATTCGTAAGATCTTTTCAATACACAATAGTACAAAGATATTGGTCAAGTCATGAAGATTACATAATAAATATAAAATTTATACATTTACTACAATTACACATGTTTATACATGTATTTGTTAAACGAGGTCAGTTTATGAGGAATCCTCATGACCAATGGGATAGTCCGCCACGTTTCCCAAATGTGACGTTGCCCTACCGGGATTCAAAGCGGTAACAATATACGTCTACGTGGAAAGTTTACAGAAAAAATTATATTCAGCAATTAAAAAATACAATTTTTTTTTGCCAGTGAGTATTTATAACATTGGGTTACGTACACACGGTATGTTATTTCACTGTGAATTATTTCGGTTAAGTTAATCAACTGGTTTTCACTATTTTCGTGGCAAGGTAACATGCAAATTTTGACTTTGACACACCGTTATGAGAAAACTATTAGAGATAACATTGTTTTATTAGAGGAACTTGTACTCACAAGTATAGTCTACCTAACTTGTACTATTTCGTAAAAATATAAAATTTTATGTCAACCGGACATGAACACCCTTAAGTGGCCGCCCATCAAGGCCACTGAGCAGTGTGTAGAAATTCGACTTGTAAACGATTATTAAAAAAATGATCGACGCATGTGAGTCAAGTATAATTACGAGTAAGAGTTTAAATAAAAGGTTAGCGCTTGAATACATCATATTTTTGGTCCTATACTTATATTTAACGCGATGGGGTACGAGGGTCGAAGGGATCGTGTCAAAATTACCTGCATTTTGTGGGGCTGTTGAGGTGCTAGTGCTTACAGTGTGAACTCGCCTCGAGTCTTGTTTAGATAGATTATTACGTAATTCACTCTTGTCTGTCGAATCCCTATCTCTCTTTTCCTTGTGCTGGGCCGAGCCTCTTCAGCACTTAAAACTATTGTTGTCATTCCCTGACTTGTGGTTGCGCTTCACTAATTTGTTAACGGGGCAATAATTTCGATGTTCCTTTTCACCTGAATAATGTTAAGTATCTATACCAAAGACCTCATTTCTCTAGATTAAGCTGATCAGTATTTAAGTGTAGAGAGTTTACGGTAGGGTAGCACCTATTATTTTGCAGATTCTGATTTGTAGGTTGGCTATCTGCATAGAAACCCCTGAACCTTGCGTTCAACTGCTGGTTGTCGTCACTAAGAAAATTAGGGTCTGTCTGGATCTCGAGTTTGCTACATTCGGACCTGTTTTTCTAGTTGGTCTGTTTTATCAAATGACACCTAAACTCAGACATGCCCTTGACATAACACCCTGTGAGTTGGCGTTGATAATTCACCGGTAACTGTGAAATCACGAAATCAATAAAATCCTCCTTGCTCATAAGGACGGTGAAATGTCAAGTTTTCTCGTAGACTTGAAGTGCTCCTCTATGGTGATGTTCTTACAAGTAACAAAGTGGTCTTGAGAAAGATGAGATTTTATAATTGACAGGATTCGTGGGCTCCAAAATTCTTGTAGGAAAAGTTGCTTAGCTATTTGAATGTGTTTAACTTTTCCTTGATGATCTGCCACCAGTAGTACCCTGTCGATGATAGGCTAAAGCTTACGCATTTCAGGACTTATTTTTGGTTAGTGAAATAAGCTCCCTTGTTACTCCAACTTTTCAAGGTATGTTACAGTGTTTCCTCACTACTTTCCTGAGAGTTTTAGCAACTCCACTGGCCAATATTTGGAAGCGTGATGTACCATCGCTACAGAGGACACTACAGCAAGTGTGTGTGTGACTGCAGGTACTGATGGGGTAGTAAGGATAGGCGATTTTGGAGGATCTGGTCTAGGCGTACTATTATCAATGATGTTGCCTTGCGAATATAATGTATATCTGTCACTATCTCGTCAAATGTCTTCTCCAAATATTGTAGCTTCGCCCCTTCTCGTTCTTCTACTACACTAGCAGCGGGGCTCACTTGTCATATCTTGGTATCGAAGTGTCTGCCACAACATCGAATTGTGTGTGTACCTCACACAGGATCACTTCTCGTGTGGTATCCTCGAGTATTGCGTCCCTGCTCCCTACCTCTCCTAGTCTGTGTTCGAAACTAGACAGTTCAATAGCAATCTCATTTCGGGTAGTTTCGATATCCAATATTATTGTACGCAGCTGTTGTGCCGTCTGTGTGAGACAGTCTTCTGATTCCTCATGCAATCTCGAGATTTGGGATTCAAAAGCTTCAATGATAGACTCGTCTTGTGTTTTCAGTTCCTCGCACATCATCCCAGTTTGGACTTGGATTTTGTTTTCAAGTCATCCGTAGTGATAGCTTGAGCTTTCGTTTACTCTAGCACAGTGTCAGGATGTTCCCTTGAGTGGGTAATCACTGTCCTAGACTGAGCCACTTCATTTCTCAACACAGTCAAAGCAGAGTCGGCATGTGTTCTTGATTCTCCAATTTCCAGCCTTAAGCTCTCGAAATCAGTCACAAGGAAATTTCGATTTTCCCCGTCCGATTCCAAAATTAGGCCTGCACTTGTTTGCCTCGATTGACTGTGTGGATAACTCAGTTATGTGTGTTATGTGTGTGGGAGAGAAAGGTGGTGTCTGAGTGTTAGTAGCAAGTATACTGTGTGCCATCTCTGGAGTTAGAACCTATTATGATCTAAGTTGTCTGATAGGTTGGAATTTATGCTGGCTGTGTCCATTCGTGAGGGATCTTCATTTTGAAAGCTAAGACATTCCTGTGCCATTGAGCTCCTAAGAAAGCAGGATTTTCACTAGCTGTTGTTCAGCCATGGTGTATTGCACAGAATAGCTCAATATTGAGGAAGTTATGAAAATCCTTCCTACCTTCGTAGGCCCCACGTTGATGTGTAATTTATTATACCACGGGAAAAGGGGGAGTTTTGATGAGTAAAACCACGGTAACATATATGTATAAAGAAGACTAGAGTCATACGTATAACATGTAGAGTAAAATTTTACAAATGTTTTAAGATGTTCCGTGGGCTGCCAATTATCATTTAAGTTCTGTGTGATGAAATACAAACTTCTAAACAAATAACCCAAGTGGATAACAGCGTAGTTATACGATATCAATGATGTTAGTTATACATCTTTGTCGATGACATAGAGATGAACACTCAAAGCTAGATGAAAGACTCTTAAGAACAACTCTGACGTCTAAAATAACAAATCAAAACTAGAAGAAATAAACACAAACAAGTACCGAAAAATTATAAAATTTAGCTGTGTTATCAATAAATCTACTACACTAGGAGTTTAGAAAATTAATAATACTGAATGGTGAAGTGTGGTAAAACTGAACATATTTTAGGCTAGTGATTAAGATGCACTCCCATCCTTACAATCAGTATTTATGTTTAGTTAAATTTAAGTCTTTACAAATTCCTTAAAAATAAATTATAAACTGTTCCAGGAGTGTTTTGAATTTCGTTGCTATGTTACTAAATTATATAAACTGTAAAACTCATATTTATAATACAGCACCAGATTATTTAAGGCTATAGAATATTAATATTTCTAGTCATCCTTTACAGTAATTCATGTCGCTAATCGATGTTCAATGCACCGGTTAAGAGTTGACACCTTAATCTAGACCACTGGGTATAGGTATCATTTTATAACTTCCCTCGTGTGTTATTAGTGCTTTAAAATTTGCTCAACCGAATTAATAGTTTCGGCAATTAGTGTTCTACAATAATATCAAATATCAATATTGTTCATGCGAAAATACTATGATGGCTTCCCGAAATAAGTGTGGTGTCGGTACTCATCTGTCCCATGGTTAAAGTACACCGATAAGGTCGCTGATCTTGCACACTGAACTGTAATATAGACAAAACTCGGAACTCTTCTCCAATACGTCTGACTTTCCTACCATTAGTATTGTAGAATGGAGGACGTTACGATTACGCCCCATCATCGGATATACCTAGGCGATAGATAACGCAACCCAGCCATTTCAAAAGTTGCCACCATTTCCTATTCTTCCGACTCCTCGGGCAAAGAAAAATGGTATACTAAAAACGCCAAATACTGACTCTAGAAAAAAAATAAAACACCAAATATACTTCAATAAGTGATAATCATTACTGAAAGAAAAATCATAACAAATAATTACTTTTGTACAGATAATATAACTAACAAAAGTAAGATGGATGGTATGTTTTAAATTTACACTTTGTATAATACCTTCTTATTGAAATTATCGTGCGTAGTATTCTGAACTAAATAAACATTATTTACATCAGAAACCTACAAGAGTGGTAATAATAACAATTTGATTCCAAAAATTGTCAGCTGGAAAGAAAAAAGTATTGATTCGGTACTCGTTACAGTATATACAAGAGGTATCAGCACGGCGGGTACAAACTTTCAGGAAAGGTAGAGACGATGAGAAATCACATAGCAATGCATGATCGGTAACGCTTTCCTGCGACACAAACACAAGAAAGAAATGACACGAACAAGAGGAGAATACATGTTTACTAACCCTAACTCAGCAAAATTCTGGGAAGTCTTTGGCTAATTATGACAATTGATGTCTTTTTATGTTCTTTCTTCTTAGTTTTTTGCTGTATTGATGATAATAAACATGTTTTCTCCTCTTGTTCGTATCCTTTCCTTCTTGTGTTTTGTGTCGCCACTACCACGCCAGGTAAGCGTTTCGTAACATGGGTTTCTATGTGATTTTTCATCGTCTGGGTATACTCTATCTCTCCCGAAAGTTTATAACCGCTGTACTGAAACAGCCCGTATAAAACTACCGATCATTGCCTTAAAAATAAAATTGAATAAATATCTGCCTTATTAAACCTTAAGGTAACAATTAAAAGAGTGCAGTGCGAAATATTATTTGTCGTTCAAATTTGGTTGATAGGACATTCGATTTTCTTCATCACACTTCCTGACCACAGAGCTTTAACAGTTTCATAATATGAGAAGCATGAGGTCATATGTTGTTCTGATACCTTCGGAAATTAATTGTGTACATAATAATTGATTATTTTGCAATGTTGTTGTTTACGTTGCATGAGAAAACCAAATTTTTTGAATCAAACTACTAATATGTTGTTCTATAGACGTTCGATTTTTGGTAACAAAAAGGCAAATGTTAAATAATAGTAACATTTTTCTTTTAGATTTACAGGTTCCAATTTAGTTTCAAAAAGAAAATCCAATCAAGATTTTTTAAAATGTGAACGCAAAAAGTTTGGAATCGAATAATATAAAGAATCTACAAAATGTTTCAATACAAGAGTTAAATACAAGAATATTAAAAACACAAAATACTGGTACAAATGATTATTGATGTAAATGTTTTAATACTAGAAACAAGAGTAATCAAATAATGCATTATTAGAATAACCGTATTGCATAAAGTTGGTACAAATATTCATGTATAGAATTGTGAATACAAGAGGCTTCGCTACAAGAGTCAAGATTAATAAAGGAAATCCATATAAGAATAATTAATATGCAAACTCTGGTCCAAGAACCATGTAAAGATTTAGAAATACTAAGGTTTTAATACTAACGTCAAGAACAATCGAGGAATTCAACTCCAGAATAATCAACATACAAGGACTTGTTACAAAAAAATTAAAAAATATATATATATAAGAATCAAGCATAATTCAGGAATTAAGTACTAGAATAAGCAATCAAAAAAATGAACAATCTTCTTAATTAAAACTCAAGAAGAATCAAAGAATTCAATTTAAGAAACATTACTGAAACAAATTTACTGTCTTCATCGTTTAGCAAAAGATGGTCCAGGAGTGTTTTCATCGAACTCTTCAAGTTGTAATACTTCAGTATTTGTATCCAATTCCTCATCCATGAGGGGCTTGAAAGTCAAAATGTCTTCGGTGACGTCCACTTACACGTCATAGAAAGTGATGTCAGTTTGTAGACATTCGTCCTCCGATGCGGAATTGATGCAACTGTGTCCATTTACACTGCTTGCAGATGATCGAGCATTTGATTCCAGCTTTGCGACAAGAGCATGTTACTCGACAACCTTTTTCACAAGTTCATGAAATCTTGTTCAGCAGTTCTTGGGGTGCTGCTGGTTGGTCAGTCGGATTCGGAAGGAGACCATGTTTAGTTGTCTTCCAATCCCACTGCTGTGGATTGAGGACATCGTTAATTCAAACTTGCACCTGGAAGTACACCCTTTGGGAATGCTGGGAACAGCTGCTTCGGTTGGAGGCAACCATACTAAGTTGAAATCATTTTTTGATAGTGTCATCTGGAAGAGATTAAGGCATGTCTCATTCAGTTATATGGTACTGCCTTCAGTTTACAATGTCACAATAAACTTGGCCCCTGCCTCAGTAATCTGATTAGATGTATCATCAGGATCTATGAATACTGATGCTGTTCTCGGAAGAATGGAATTTTTCTCAGATATTTTGACGAATTTTCTTTCCATCTTTCTGAAAAATGTAGATGTACCGTCACAGTCGCTGAATGCAAGAAGGAATAAAATATTCTTCTTTGCTTCATCAGGCAGCTTACAATGACTAGGGCTGTACGTCAATTATTTTTTTTATCCTTTTCCAGGCTTGAGTATGAAGATATTTCAGAAGGGTTTTTGCTGCTCTTGTGCAGTAAGAAGAACCAATAGGTTGATGTCTTCCCCCAAAGTGATGACAGTTCCACCCTGTTTAGCGAGACCAATTGCATTGCTAACAATCATGGGATCTGCATCTTCAACAGCCTTCTTTGCTTGAAAATTTTGAGAGGTTAATTTTATCGGTGAGTGTTGAGATGACATGCATTTTATTCTGATCATTCGACAGGAAACATTCTTTCGGCATCGTTACCATAATAGCATCGTCTTATACAACTGAAGTAGATGGCATGTTAAGAGTTCTTCGGATTCTTTCTGCTGATTTTAGCTTTTCTCTGCTGCTTCCTCAGGATAGCCATCGAATACGATAGTAGTTTTAGGTCCATCGTAATTCTTAATGTATTTCACATACTTGTCAAGGATACATAAAAACTGCTCCCTAGTCTACCACATAACTCGGTGTAAGAGGAACCGTCCATGAATAACTAGAGACAGGAAAAATTTGTGGATTCACTGGCCTGCTGGTTAGCCTCCAATAGTAAATATGTAGCAGACAACAGATGCTCATTGACTGCTCGCTGATACAGTGATATGGGTCTGCATTTAGATCTATTCTATCATTGGCTCTGCGACTTCCAAGAGGTGTCAAATAAGTTAGGTGCAAGTGGCAAATGTGACACCAACTTACAGTTGTTTCAATTCTGACTTGAGCCTGAAAGAAAACGCGAATTTTTCAGGTCTCTATCAATAACATAAGCTGCATTGCATTCATCAGTGTTCACTGGAGTGAAGAAATTATACGGATCTGATTTGCGTGTCTTACACATTCCAAAATCGTCGAAAAGAGATAATGGATCAGGTACTAATTCAAAAGTGGAATATGGCTGATGATGTTCCTGTGATTTAATATGGAATGAAATTCTTCGGTAAATTGTATCTGAGTTGACAGGAACTTATTCGTTATTGATCTTGACTGCACAGTTCACACTCCTCAGTGGCAACACTAAGTTTTTCCTCTGAAATTTGAGGTCCTTAAAGTCTATAATATTTGCCATACTTGACTTCCCAATTTCGTAAGCTTCATGGCAGTTTATATTTTCATCCCCAAACACTCCAGTACTTCATTTTCTTGGCTTGTGGGTGTGAGCCGCGTCTGGAGATTGTCTTGCGACGTTTCGGCAGTCGTTGCAGCTGCCATCATCAGGTAGTCGGAGTACTTATACACATGTCAGAATCTCAGAGAGGGAAGGGATCATGATAATCGAACCAGTTACAAAATTTCCGAACATCAATGTTGTCTCTCATCCTTCTAGAGTTAGTGGAATCAACATGCTGATCTGTCGAGGTAAAAGAGACACCACAGAATTCCTCAATCTGATGTGATATGTCTACAGCAATCAGCATTGCTGCGATCCATCTTGCCAGAGTTCCATCACTTATATATCTCTCTCGTGACAAGCCACGTTCTGCCTTCATTGATCTCATAAGGAACTGTTCTATGGTCATATCTGACCATATTCCTAACCCGAATTTGTGTGTTTGATGGCAAAGAACACTTTGGTAACAAATTTATCATACTAGTTGCATATGAAATTAATGAAATCCGAAATTTATTTACTATCACGTCGGCCAGCACGATCACTGGCTGCTGAAGCATGTTTCGAGAACTGTTTGAAACAGGTACCATGGTAGCGAACTTCAGCCGCTAACAGATCTGATACAGTGCCTATCCTCCGTTAAACTTCCTCGCCCCATGCATCGTCCCTATCACTCGCAGCTACAGTACAAAACAGGCAATTTGTCTTGAAATCCAAACCCTCTACAACCGATCTTGTCACACGAGGTGTAGCTTCTCTTGAGGCCTGTTTGATGTTTTATTCCTTTGTGTAATTTTCGCGGCACTTTTTATGGACGAAAACCGATGTTTTGCCCAGTAACGAATTGTGATAGTCATCCTTCCTCCTCTTACTCGACTCAATTAATGTTTTGACTCCCCTTTACTTTACTGTTATTCCATCATCTTCTTCTGTCAACTACACAACAATTGTTGTTAGGTTAGTTACACATTGTAGTTATTTGTATTGTTTTCCGATTTATTGAGATCATTTTATTTGGTCAGTCAGCACAATAATCACATAGCAAACTATATGAAATGTCAAGAAAATAGTTCGCACAGAAAATGTACATTTTTAGGTAGAACAGTTAAAAATTGAAAGCCACACTTAAACACTTTATCAAGTCTGGTGGTAAACTGAAGAGGATTTTAAAAATATTACAAAGCCAGGAGGGTTAGGTTTCCGCTCTACTTCAGTACTATAGAGTTTTAAAATTTTTAAAGTAAGTATGTTCTTTTTTACAAAAGAAATTGTTACATTCACGTTGCATGTACTACCAATTTAATTAATATGTTTATGGGGTCTAATAGATTGCATTTAAATAGGGAATTATATGCACAGAACTAATAAAAAATTGAATAATGATGTTTCATTAAGTCCACAATGAATTTCAGAAGGTATTAGACCGACAAGTGGCCAATTTCCAAAGTCACAAAAGTGAAGAGATATGAATTTTCATTAAAAATGATACTACATTGGTGTCATTTGGCAATATAAGAGTATCGATTTAGTTTATATTTATTGATCGAATTTCAATGTATTGTCTGCATTACATGTTTGATACATAATTTAATGATCTACAACTTTGAATACGATGTCATTTGTTCAAAAATTCATAGTGTTTTAATTATTTCCAAAAACTGAAGAAAAAAAAAGAGCACAAATTTGACTGTTTTTTGGCCATGGTATGTAAAGCTCCACTCAGATAATGGTGCAAACTCGGTTTACTTTAATTTTTGATGTTCTCAGTGAGTTAAAAAATATTTGCAGCTTTCTGCCAATTTTTGGAAACTAAAACCCTAATTAGACTGTGGGCTGTGAGGAAAGCACAGTTTTAGGTAATAAACAGGCGAGTTGTAGAAACGTGATAGATATTCCTCGCGTTCTGTAGCAGGGCACTGCCGGGTCTGCACTTGCCGTCGCTGTGGTTTGTGAACGAAGATGCGGTCGCAACTCACACTCCTGTTTGCTCCAACGAGCAAGCGAATCACGACACGTTTTCAACGCATGAGAAACTCGATGCTGGTGAAACTGACCGGCTGCGGTCCCAAGCTGTGAGGGAGTATTCGGTGAATTCTCCCTGGCCAAAACCTGTCGTTTGCTACGCCGCGCGTGACTTACTACGTACAACTTCTCTTTTACGAGAACTGGCATTCAATTTGATTTCACGTTCAGCCTTACCGTACAAATGTGTTCAGCTTAAGCAGTAGCGTCTTGTTAGCCACCGGGAAGCGATTTCGTTTTCATTGCTGATTATTAGCGACAGTTTTAAAAAGGAATTCCTCAAAATCTGCCAGTTGCGAAGAACGAGTTTACTATTACTATACGCAGTTACACAAAAAAATTACATCCCCAATATTTATTTTTTTTTAATTTCCAGCTTATCGCACCAAGAGAAAAGAGGATGTTGTAGTTTCTATCCTAAATAAAACAACCTAACATTGTTTCAATTAAAAAAGCTTGTAGTATTGTAATAAGCTTCTATACTGTTTAAGAACACTTGAGATAACTGTAAGAATTAATTTAGAAGTGTCTGTTGAAGTTATGCTAGCACTAAGAAACGGACGAAAATTTTACAATAGGTGACGTTTTTAGTTAAAATGAAAGTCTGTGTTTTTTTTAATGAAGTAAAGATGTTTTTAAGTATGATTTAATAGGTAAATATAGTCGTCGCACGGTAAGTAAATTCTTTTAAATACGAACTATTGAATAAAATATTAGGAATACTCCCGTTATTGCTATATAGTTATGAAAGCAAATGAAAAAAATACGGTGAAATAAGTAAATTTACTTTTTAATATTAAGCGTCCGAAAGAGTAAAAATAGTTTGTAATTGTTTTTTTAAGAGACTTAAACACGGCTGTTGTACGATAGTTGGTTTAAGGTTGGGTTGGCATTAATGTCGTAAAATAGTTCTTCATTATATTATGAACAACAACTCCTAAATTATTTAAAATCATTTAATGGAATATGTACTGTACATAACATGTAATATTTCAAGAAACGAAATAAAATTTATATTTACATTTCACAATATTTTAGATGCGACGTAGTTGGTGGCGGTGGATGAACAATGAACTTCGTAGACTTTCAGTACAACTGTCGACCTCGCCAAGGAGTACGCGTGGTTTTCAAGTATAGTTAACTTTCCAGCGTCTGCCAAACTTTCCAAATTATGATAACAATTTACGGCAAGCTAACATTTTTAGCAGTGCTTTGCAAGCTCAAAGGTAACTGAACACTTTGTTATTCATGCAATTATTCTTGCGTTGAGGCCAGTAAGCAAGGCAACATAATACATTGTGCAACATTATGCAAATATTGTGCTGCTGTCATTACGAAGACATTGCATAAAAATATTAGAATTCAGTTTACCAAACGATATTTAAGGTCTTTAATTGATTCACCAGAACTATGATACTGTTTATTGCAATTTAAAAAATATATAAATGCAAATTCAGTTTACGTTTTATGTAAGATTTTCACTAGAGAATCATATGCTTTTATTTCGTTGTGGTTAAAGATTTAATCGTTGGTTGTTGTCCAAGATGAAACCGTTCAGTTTAAGTTTCTACGCCTCGCGTTCTTGCTAACAGAAAAAGTCAAAGCAGAAGAGTTAGTCCCTAGTTGTTATATAAAGGACTTCTCGAACCCCTTATCGGGTTAACAAGTTTGGAGCAAAACTTTGCGCTACCCGCTCCGAAACTTAATCCATCCAGATTTTATTTCGCGTCCGGAAACAATATCGAGTTAACTAGATCCCTTACTCGATCGAATAAGGATATCCCCTCCCAACAGTCGGTCTAGCTGCGTAAATCAGAAGGTAAGAGTAAAACAAGAGTCGTGTAGGGAGCTAAATAAATACCTTATCTTATCTCAGGTTGTGTTTCAATTCGTACCCCAAGAAATTTGTGCTAAACTCACGTAATACGAGTTTTAATTAAAATAAGCTTTAACAAAATCCAAACGATATTCTAAACATTTCCTTACATACATTACTTTAATTTACGAAACGCGTAGTAGCGGGTCAGTTTTAAGTGTTGATATAAATTTTAATACATTTATTGTTGTAATAAATGCAATTCCTTGTAATATTTTACAAAGCTTAGTATTTAACTTGATGTTTGCTTAAAATTACTGTATCATTGATCAATTAACGTTATTATGGAATATAATAAATCGTTAACAAAATAAAGCAAGCAAAAAATTCGTAAAGGCCGTAACTGAAAAAAAAAAAAAAGTTAATAATACTGCGCACCATAGAACAGATGCATACGTGATTTAGAACTAATGCAATGTACCCAAAATTACACTCTGAGGAATTCCCATAGCGCAGACCTACTTACTAAAGTTATTGCTAACTGTATGCTTCCGTAAGCTCAGTGTTAACTCACAGCTTTCAATCATGTCTGTCCAATATTAAATTATTTTATTGTTAATGCCATTTATATTTAAGTAGTACGAGCAATGCTTTCTTGTTTTACTTGAGGTACGAATGTTTATTTTGAAATATAAAAGAAAACTCTTTCGTGGAATTACGTGTAAAGTTGTGGTTTCGTATTTAGACCTATGTTACTGTGCTATTTATTTTACTCTTATTTTCTTTCGTTTGCTTAAGAAACCATTTCCCATCTTTATATATTGTAGAAATGAGACATAAAGCAACGAAATCAATCACGAATACACGCACATATACATATAATTCATGTTACAACACATTGGTACATGTAAACTCTTGTACTTCGACAATTAAAATTAACGCTACATATTTTACATACATTTGCTATGTTGTAGCTGGTGGGGTTGGGGAGAAGGAGAGGAATTTCAAGTAATCCAATTTTTCCCTCATTTTGGAACCGTCGAACGACTAAAAAAAACAGTGTTAAAGCAAACACATGAATTTTTTTAGCGTAAAATCCAGTTAAAACGGTACAAATTGGGATTCCTTTTTAAAATTCGTAAATAAACCCCCTCGCATCCCCAGGGTGTGTTGGAGAGTCTCACATTTTGCTTCACCGGTTATACCCCTTCCAATTCAACAGATTGTGTTTGCTAAGTTTTTGGATTCGATTTATTCTTTTATCGTTACTTCGTCTCCATATGGCGAGTCAGGACGGGTAGTGTTAATTTTGTGTGTTGATAACTCACAAAATTTCATGTCGAAAGTATGTTTTTTTTTTCCTTAAACTGAATATTGTGGTATTAGGCCCCTAATGCTTCATACATACCGAAACTTTGAACAGTGTTTATTGAATGACGTTTCTTCAAAATAATTATGATTGGTAAAGTCACTGGCTCATAATTTTCTACAAAACTGCTTATTTTAGTAATCTTCGAACATACAACCTCTTTCATTGATCCTCCCAACCTGTTTAATCATCCGTTGTACAAAATGAACTATGGTGAAATATACGAAGTCAGAAGAATAAATAAGCGGTCGTGCATCATTTGAACAGTGATAGGCCAAATAATATTAACAAACTAAATTACTTATGTGGAGAAAAGTCATATACTTCATACTGTTAAAAGTTTCGTTATTTAACATCAAGTATTTTACGACATTTTCATTAGTATTTAATTCGAAATTCTGTTTTAATGGTAGGTTTTCTCCTACTGTGTTAACTTTTGGGACAAGTTAAACACATGGATTCGACATTTTTTTTGTGATCCATTTACACAAAAATTAACTCACTCCGTCTTGACACACCGTACATGCTTTCCTGTCGTTTAATTTTCTCACATTAGACTTCCACACACATTTTGAAGAGCGCACATTATCTATGAAATAGAGTACTGCCCGTTTAACACTAACCCTTCAATACTTAAGAGTGGAGTCCCGTACTTTTCTCGATCATCCCTTTGCCACGAACACTTATCAAAGCCTGCCAACCAGCACTCGCCACTGTAGGAAGCCACGTCTCCTTGATGAGTCACTACCCATTTGCTCTCCTGCAGTGATGTTCCTACTCAGCAATTATGAAGTATCAGCACAGAACTGCAGCATTGTCTCTTAAACTATCACAATGTTTATTATTGCGAATACCATTTATGAAACAAGTTTATTTTATTATTGGAAATATGATGCACACATTTACGTTATTAAATATTGCTTCGAATTTTATGCAATTGTTTTAATTAAACTTAAGTTCCCCTGTGACGTCACTCTGACGTCATAATCATGGCCATTTTGTCTTTCATTTTATTGTACTGAATTCCCTCAGAAACTGTCCTTTCAAACATGTTAAAATTTTTTCTGTCAACCCACGGCGTAGCCATGACAGTAACGTGATAATAATGATTTATCGACACATTTTAAAACGTAAAAACAAATATGTACATAATTTTGTAACAATAAAATAAACCATGACTATATGAAAATTGACTTAATGTATAACAATTATTTTTGTTTAGTTCGTGATGAAATACTTTTAAAAAAGCAGTTTGTGTAATTTTATTGTTTGGTTTGTTCTAAAACTTGCAATAATATTTTGGAAATATCGTTTCGATGCTTATTAAATAGAATTTATTTGAATGGCTACGAAGTTATTATTTTATTCAAAGAATTAAATTAAAAAAATCTTATTTAATAAATACTTTATAAAATAGGAGGTGTGATTGCTTTTGTTGAAACTATAAACGTATTTCTATACACGGGCAGTTGTGAGTGTTCTTGACTCCGTGGAAGCATTGCTCAGAACCTGTCAGTCATCCTCGGCCATCCTCGGAGATCTTCAGCCATTCTCGGTAGTCTTTGGTCGTCCTCGTCCACCCACTGGTATTTAAACACACTGTGTTGTGAACTATTATTCACTGATCTTCTCGTCTGTCACGGGATATTTGGGCTGTTTTATCTCCCCACCCTCCCCCTTTCTTTTCCCATAAATAACAATTCCAGTGTTCTACATTCATCGCAAAGTGAAACTGTTACCAAAGGCTAATAACTCCATTTTCGAAATCGTCAAGGGAAATTTCTGCAGTGTTATTTAAATACATTTTATAAAAGAGATGTTTTTAAAAATAAATGTCAGATTCTGTTACGTCATTCGTTTGCTAGCTACCCGAACAGCGTGCAATGAGAAAGTTAAAAAACAAAGTATAGAAAA
This sequence comes from Medauroidea extradentata, assembly GCA_003012365.1. Lineage (NCBI taxonomy): Eukaryota > Metazoa > Arthropoda > Insecta > Phasmatodea > Phasmatidae > Medauroidea > Medauroidea extradentata. The sequence continues at coordinate 2,254 of PNEQ01066736.1, read as the reverse complement.
CTACGCAATTTCGTTCAGTGATAATTGGATTTTTTTTTTTTTTTTGCAATAGGGTGTGTGGTTCATTTTGTGAGTATTCGTTCTGTCCTATTATCGGCTTCCTCGTGTCCAAGGTTTTCGATCCGTTCAGCCCATAGCAGCGTGTGGGTATTTACGCACTCGCCGACGTTATATGGGCCACACAGTTAACCGCGCGCTGTTAACAACGTTTAACGAGGCTGGCTATCTCGACTAGGAGCGTCAGGGAATTCATCAGGCACCGGGTTTCCGGTTGCATGGCAGGTCGTTACGCGCCACCCTACCGTCCCAGCCCTTCCGGCCGCCCGACGCCCGTATGAAACCTGCGCATATTCGCAGAGGCGCCCGGGAAAGTGCGGTGGTGGAGTGGGGGCAGGAGAGAAGGGCTTAGTGAGAGTGAGTGAGATATAGTGAATAATAATGCTGGGATTTCGCTCCCCAAGGCTGGGTCGTATCACGCGAGTATGTGCGACCATATTTGCCAAAAGGTGAATAATTTAGGAACTTTACATTCTGTCTCTGAAGACTCTACGAAAAAAACATATTTTAACTCTATTTTTAAGTGTAAATAATTTTTAATCATAATGCCGAACACATTTTAAGAGAGTCATGTATGTTTTTAAATATATGTTGAAATAAAATGTAAGTTTCGCTAAAAATATTTTAATCCATGAAGGCCATACCACCTACATCCAAGATATTCAAATCAACTGCAATGCATTACATTACTTTTGCGAATAAACTGTATGAGTATCTTGTTACTGAATTGTACTTCGTCTATGGGAAATATTTACGTCACGAAAGAAATTAAAATACATTTTACATTTACATAATATCATAAAATTGCAGGCACTTTGAGTGATCAATTTCAAATGGATTCCTCGTCCGTCTACACTGATTTTCCGAAATATACTGTGACGTATTTCGATATAGAATACTTCAGTAGTCTGTAGAAATTGCAGCCTTTATTCTATTTCTATGGCTGGGAGATTACAACTGAACTTTTATATAGGCTATAGTTCATACATGTGTGGTAAAGGTACGCTTAGTAAATGAGCTACTCAATTACCAGAAGAGCAATATTTGGTTCTAAAGTGCTAAATGTGGCAACCCTAACCGAAATGCGGTCGTAGGTAATATAGGTGGTTCGGAATAAAGTGAGCACTTAAAGAAAACGCAGTTACTTCCTTCTTTTAAGATAGTTTAAAGTTTCTTCCCGAGTTTTAAACGTAACAATAAATGTGCAGTACAGTATAGTTTGTGCTGTACCCGGAAGTATGCGTATGAAAGGATAATAAATAACATAGTTTAATATTTCTAAGCTATGCTGTCTTAAAATTGCTCACTTTTAATCACGAACCATCTACCGAAACGAAAGAGGTACTGCATATTTGTAACACCTATTCACAGCTTCACACACTAGTGTGTTTATAGTCGCCGAGTAGCAAGCGCAAGGATGTGCATTCCGAAGCACACCGATGCAACGGTAGCGCCTAGAACCGAGCGTTGTGGAATCACTTACGGTATACGTGCTACTAGAGTTTATACTCAAGATTGTCTTCTGTCAGGGACGGTGGAGAGCTTACCGATGACCGGGCGAGCATACGTGCTTCGCGGGGAGGAACTTATATTTGAATTGCTAAGAACTGCGCTTCTTTCCGCCGAAAATATTGACGACATACCTACTAGTATATAAAAAAATAATAAACACAGTACCTATTTTTTATTTCGCCACCTTTGCAGCTTTGTGTCACCAAGTACAAAAGGACATCGATTATCCTAACTACTTCTAGTAACCGTTAGTCCCACAGATCCTGTCGTGTACATAATTTCTCTTTTACACGAGAGAGTCGTGTCGTTTATTTTAGGTAACTAAAGCCTCTAAGTTGCACTTTTTACTGCAGTAATCTTCCGTTATTTGATTTTGTAGTCACGGGGAATTGAGGGCCAAAAATGAATTTTAAATCCATTTATCACAATGGCGGCCCCAATTTTGACGGGTAACCTATTGGGAGTAAGCTGCGAATCTAAGCTGACGTTGTAATTGATTATTTTACTTATTTATGTATATATATATGTATATACGCGTTCTTGTACATAATCATTACTTTATTTGAATGTAGGCACCAAGTCTTCCACAATACCACAGCTGAAACTCACAATAATGTAATCGAAATAGTGTTGGTAGCAAAAAAATGTAATTTATTTCAATGACAAAGAAAATGTAATGTATAAT
>PNEQ01066725.1:0-11279 GCA_003012365.1 Medauroidea extradentata | reverse complement strand
TGCAGTCAAAATTGTTTCCTTAAATCCAATGTTTCAAAATTTAGCATCCTGAAACCAATAAGTTGTCATTATTATATTTTTTCTCACAATGGGATATGATTCATCACAATAAAAACTCACTTTAAAATAAATTTATAGTACGTAAAAATTACGTGCTATAGCTAACACTAAATGATAAAACTACAGCTGTGAAAAAAAAGGTCTGAGAAAAAACTTAGAAACTTTGGGCTGGACCACACCAGAGACTAATTAGCGGGGACAAGGGAGCCAGGCCCCACATAAACAAAAATTAAATTAAACACATTTATGTTACTATACAAGAATGGTGACGTCGAACTATATACTGAATAAGTTTAACTTGAATCAGTATAATGAAGTAAACTTACCTGGTGGGGTTGCTCGGGAAAGAAAAGTAATTTACGGTGGGATTTGGTTTCATATTTCTGCAATATGGTACCCAGCATCGTATATGCCTTCTCTGCTTTATTCTACTCATCGTAGTTTGGTTTCAAAAATTAGTAAACAGTAAAGTCAAGCACACACGTAAATAAACATCAAATTTGTATACTTATCGCATAGATAAATAACGGACAACGGACGTGACATGACACAGCTGCTCCAACATAACTTAAATAAAAACACAAATATTGAACTAAATAGTTCTTATTTAACAAATCTGTATTTTGATGTCTAAGCTTTTGGTTGAAATGAGAGATAATTATATCAATACGTTTAAATTTTATTCGCATGACAAAATCATAGCGAATAGTATCATTTAGTACTATAATATGTAGGTTGGTACAGAGCGAGAACGCTATTTTCAATACAGCAAGCGTAGGGCCTATGTAGTGTCGCCCCCCTGCTAATGTGATAAAAAATAGGAGAAAGATATATATTGTTTTCATTTATCAATGCAGTGAGTTCCTGGGATAATCTTGATGTATTTAACACTAGGGAGGAAGTAAAATCGGGTAGATTTTATCTGGACCCAACAAACGTGGTAGAACATTAATTTACACTAGGAATAATAGTGGACCTAAAATTGAGCCCTGTGGAACACCATGTTTTATTTTACCAGGTTTTGAGAAAAATTAAATATTTTTATGTTTAACACATACTTGTTGCTGTCTGTCTGAAAGATATGACATCATTAGTTTTTTAGTAATTTCCATAACTCCATAAAATTCTAATTTGTTTATCAGAAATTTGTGTTTTACACAGTCAAAAGCTTTGGTGAGGTCACAAAAATTTCCAAAGAAGGCAGCTTTTTGTCAAGTGCATTTAGAATACAATTTGTGAGTTTGAAAATTGCATCATTGGTTGAAGTGTTTTTCCTAAAACCATAGGGAAGATATTATTTTTTTTTCCAAATGTTCTAACGATTTAATATATTTTAATTTTTCGATGACTTTAGAAAAGGACGTGAGCAAGGAGATTGGTCTATAATTAGCTGCAATAGAACGGTCCCCTTTCTTAAACAGCGGTGTGACCACAGCCCATTTGAGTCTATCAGGAAACAAACCTGTTTCGAAGATAGCATTGCAGATGTGACTTACAGGAGTACTAAATTCAAAAACGCGTTGCTTTAACAATTCACAACTTATACCATCATATCTGCTAGACAATTTTTATTGTAGAGAATTTATTGTTCTTTCTATTTCTTTTAGGGTTGTACAATTAAGTCTCATAGCAGGGTATTCTGCACATACTTTTGTGGTTTTGCAAAGTATTTCATCTACAGCATTTAGAAAATATGAATTAAATATATCTGCAACAATTTTAGGACCTGCAGATTCAGTATCATTATCTCTTAGTTTTACGACTGGACATGGTTCATGTGTTTTCCTTGTTGTGTTTTTTATAATGTTCTAAGTGGTTTTTATTCTATTTTCTGAATTTTCAATTTGGTTATTGAGGTACTTCTTTTTTGCACATTTTATAACATTACATAAGATTTTGCAATAAATCTAGTAATGGTTTATTAAATTAGGATTGTTGCTAACTCTGGCTGCTTTGAAAAGTTTTCTTTTGTAAATGTATGTGTTTGCACAGAGAATTTTGTACTGTTGCAACCAGTTTCAACTCCGTTTCCCTGACTGAAACTGAACTATTGCGAACATTTCCGACACCCTTATATATCAGATTTACCATTACATGAGCTTTAAATGTTGTGTATTACATCCTGCAAATTTTTTCATACACAAATTACAGTTATACAAGTTTCTCCACCTGAACAGGACTTGTCTACAATTATGCAGACGTGTTCGTCCGTGCAGGCCGTCCCGGCATGTCCGTGCAGGTCGTGAGGGACTCTTATTTTATTTTTTATTTTATTTATTTTCACATCGTTATTACTACAGGAAACACAATCTTTCAGTTTTGTTTATTGATCCTCTGGAGCAAAGCTCAAGAGCGAGGACATTTTCCTGTAAGATTAACATGATGAGGCGAGGAGAGTACAGACAGGCGGAATTAATACAAGTCAAAAAGAAAATCTAGTATACAGACAAGATCAATACAGAGGATTCACAAGAAGAGAAACTTAAATAACGCAAAACAAGTAAAATAAAAAAATATCAAAAGAGGAGGGGGGAAATTTTCTCCTAACTTAAGTAAATTTATAAAATACTAGTGCTATTGTGGATACACATTAGGAGATTGTATAGATAAAGATATTTTACAGGAAGAACTTGGCTTGTTTCGTAAACACCTTCAGATGCCGTAGGAAATGGATAGCCAAAGGTTGCTTTCACTTCTTTATTTTGAATCACTTGCAGAGCTGTAATATTTTTTAGAAGCTGTGCCTCATATATGGCTTAAGTACTGTAAATGGCTATTAGACATTGCATCAAAAACAGTTTATCTAATTTTTGTAGGAACTTTGTACAGTCTATGTAGGACACATGCTACTGGTAGCACTGTACGAATTACCCTGTTGACATGTACAGTCCACTTCACATGTTTCTCGATGAACAGGCCTAGATATTTAATGTGGTTCACATTTTCAGTAGGTTTGTTGTTAATAAGCAAAGGCCTGTCAACTTGTTATTTCAATTGTTGAGCAGTAAAGATAATAAATTTAGTTTTCTCAGCATTAAGGACTAGTTTGTTTATTCTCAAATATTCTTGAAGGGTGATTAAAACTTTTTCCATGAGCATTAACACACTTGAAATTGTGGTATTATTTTTATATACAAGGACTGTGTCGTCAGCATACAGAGTGGGGGTACCATGCAGTTTGAGTTTCCCAATATCGTTAACACAAACTAAGAATAAGAGGGGGCCTATAAGACACTACCTTTTCCATGAACTTTTCTTACATAAAAAGGACTTGAAATGAACTTCCCTAGGACATCCTAGGTACGACAGTTCCCACATCCTACGGACGTCCTCAGGAGGTCTGTGTGCTTGTAGGGAATCTTTTCCTACATAAAAAGGACTTGAAATGAACTTCCCTAGGACGTCCTAGGTACGACAGTTCCCACATCCTACGGACGTCCTCAGGAGGTCTGTGTGCTGGTATGGAATCTAATAAGGGGATGGGGAACCTCTCTCCCAAACATAAGAAACCCAGGAATTTTGCCAGTTACACTGTAAGGAACATTGTTCCAAGCGACATTCAGCAAAGCCAAGTTCTCGTCCCACTTCCGTTGGTTACTTAGGTAAAAAATAGTCCATGCACCTTTGATTGACTTATTAAGCCTCTCTACCAGATTAGGGCAGGGGTAGTACGTGCTCGTATGTATGATTTTTACTCCCCAATCTAAACATAGATCGTGCAACATCTTACCTGAAGAATAACTCGCATCGCGGACGTCACAATGCGAATGTATCTATTTCAACCAATTTTAAAATTTCTATCCAGCTCTTACAAACTGTAAAACATTTTGTTTTGGGAAGGGGAAACCGTCGGAAATGAGCATAAAATAAGGTGCTGATTGTTTCAGTTTATGGGCAATACCGGTACGCAACACAGTTTTATTTCCTTTGAAATTTATGAGAACAGCATGCAGCCAGACGGCCGGAACCGGTACCAGGAACCAGTTCCGAAGAGCTCGATATGGTTTCGGATCCAGGTCCGAAATATATCTGGACCTTCACACCTCTGTGAGGTCGGATGAGGGAGTGGAATGCTATTGATCTTGAAAGGAATGTGCTTATGGCACGGTCGTAGAAGTACAGATCTGGACACTCGCCTATCTACCAATATGTTTTGCTTGACCCCCTTGTTGTTCGGTTGTAATTTTTCAAGTTACCAAGAATATTGTGGTTTATTGGCACTTCAGTATCCTGTTGCGAAGTCGCAGGTACTTCACGGTTATGACATCGCAGGTACGTCACGGTTGCGATGGTGCAGGGGCGTAACAGCTACAATGTCACATTTGCGACATCACAAAAAGCAGACATTTGGATGTCTGTACGATGTCACTGCGACGTCAAGGTTATTTTTTTGACATTTCTGCGACATTATTAATATCCCGTTGTGATGTCACTGCGACGTCGGTGTGACGTAATGGTGCTGTTAGGGTTAGGGTGGTCGGCCACAAACTCCGCCCACTTTTTTCCATTGTTAAATTGATGAAGTAAATATAAATTGCTGGAACCTCTTCTTAAATTTGTGAGAGAAGGAAGTATTTCGTAAATTGGTAAAAAAATATGTTTTGATAAATTGAAAGGAAGTGGGTGGAGTTTGAGTCCGACCACCCTAACTGAAGCGCCAATTAAACACAATATTCTACAGCCAAACAACAAGGGGTCAAGTTTCCAGGCAACGAGCTATATAGTAAACATAGAGGGGCGAAACATCAATCTCCAAAGTTCTGAGGTGAAGCCCAATTGAACGTGGTATTTTGACTCTAGATAAAATGGCGGACTCTTATTTCCGGTCGAGAGACGAGAGCGATTATGCTAATTTAAACTTTATTACAGTATAATATATCACGATTATTATTGGCATTTTTTCCTTTATTTAGCGGGATAATAGTGGAGCTATAAAGTAACGAATTTTATGTGAACATAATGACGGATTTTAACATAATGTTAGCTATTCTAATATTCACCATGTTTTTTGTAGTCAAAACAGCAGGGGGCCGATTAAATATCACCACTTGCGTTTTGCACAGACGCAGCGCAACGCAAGGAAATCTGCTCTGCACCTGCACCTCGGGTCGTAGTTGGAATTAAATATACTCGCATACGCAATACGCAAGGGGCGGAGCCTATTTTGGCTCGGCGCAACTGCCACCCCTCTGCAACATACACAAGCCAATCAGAAAATTTGTAACATCATTCGCACTGCCACATGAACGGCAAAAGCTGTCTGCACACCCGCGTGCTTATATGCAGATATAGCTTCAATGTAGCAGTAACCTAAAATTTTGTACCCTTCTCGTGATTAAACAAGGATGTAAGAAGTATAGGTTCATATCAAATTATGAAGGAAAATTGTTACAGAGTTTTCATTACAAGTGTATATGTCGTAGTTGGGTTTTGAAGTGTGAAAGTAAATTACCATAATGTCGTGGTTCTTTCAGTGAAGTGGATGCGTGTGTTCGTGAATAATTAAGTGCTTTATTTATGGAGAGCAGCATTTTTTAAAACAATTGGAACACATCACAGTGGTTTTCGTCTGTAACCAGCTTTTACATACTTCATGTTGCTAACGGAAAATAAAGTGCCTAAAGCGATTAGAGCAAAAACTATGTATACATTTTACATTTGTACTGATATTAATTTGAGTGGCCTAGTTTTGAAATTCACGTAAGTTATTTTAACTTGTCTGGCATGGTATTTGTGAGTGTAGGCCTACTACCTAATGGGCTATTCATGTGGCATTCGTCTTTCAGTGATTCGTAAATCGTGATACGTTGATTAATTCATTGCTAATGTGTAGTGAATACGAGTGGCGTTCGTACAACTATACTGCAATAAATTTAATTAGGTCTAGATTATTGTAAGTTCAATGTTCACCGAAATAGGGTGTGATGTCTGTAGGCAGAAAGTCTCACGAAAGACTTAAAACTAAAATGATAGCCCTCCTGTTTTATGAAATAAAGAGAATCCCAACAGAATCACTCTTAAATATAAGGCACGTATGTGGAAAAAAGTCGGCAAGAAAGATGTGATGTTGGAAACACCCCATCCAAGCAAGGAAAATAGAGAGGTAATGTCACTGTTCTAAGCAATTTGCCAAACAGGTACTTGCAAAACATATTCGCTATTTATTTACATTATCATTTGCATAAATATTTAAGCAAAATTTTTAACGGTAACAAATAACCTCGTCACAAACGCAACTCTATTTTCTCGTCGTGTGTCACGGAAAAATACCCTTAAAATATATTTCGGGGAAAGGATAAATCGTTGCCCAATTTTAAATGCTTCTTTAGTAAAAAAAACATTTCAGTTTCGTACTTCTTCTGTACTTAGTAACTATAAAAAGCTGAAATCGTGAAATGTGTACACACACGAAAAGGTAAATAATTAAAGTTCATAGATCACTGGATACAGATAAAGATATCCAACTTTTGTGTTAATTCACTTTCACAATCCCGAAAATTGTGCAATGCGCATGCGCGAAGGGCGCAGATATACTTGCGTCGAGCCATTTGCTAGTCGCAGATTTTCAAGCACTTTGCGCCATCACGTGACCACTTGCACCTGCGTATTTGTATATTTAATACCAAAGCAACGCAGCGCAAGTTCAAATTTTGCGCTGCACCTCTCAAAAGCGATATTTAATCGCCCCCCAGTTTAATTAGGCTTCACTTTGCAAGCGTTTCCGCCCCTCTTTGTTAACTATATAGCTCGTTGTTTCCAGGCGAGTGTGCAGACCTGTTCTTCTACGGCCGTGGCTTAGAGTGAGGGTTAACAGGGTTGGTTTGTTCAGGAGAGGTCTAGAGGTAGAGAGAAGAGGCATGTGAGCTTGCCACCAGGCGAAAGCACAACTGCAAGAAATTATTATTATTATTATTATTACAATCACAAGGCTTGCCGTACCATATTCCATAGACAAATAAGGTTTGACTGGATCTGTGTTGGTTAGTACCAAGATCAGTACATTTGACGAAGTACAGCTTGCGACAACAGCGCCTTGCACCAAGGGCCGGGATGGTACTTCAACAAGATGGCTGCAGCGAGGCAAGATCAAAGATGTTAAGCTTAGTTCACAACTAAAAACTTAGTTATTACGAATTATGCAGTAAGTGCCAATCAAACACTTAGTAAGACACTGGCTGTTTTCCAATTCTTTGAAATGTTCCTTCGTTCACTTGCCCTTGAGCCCTTTCTGTCCCATAATGCCTCACGAGCCGTTGACCCCTTCGAGGCGAAGTGTGTATACGTGGTTTCGGACACCCTTATTCACTTAAACATCATAACCTATATTGTACATGTATAAATAAAGTCAACAATTCTGCTATTCAGAAATTATAAAACGTACTTTTCGTGATAGAATAAAACTTTACACTGTTTTTGAGAGAACACAGGCGGAATGTTTAATAATTATATACATCAAGCCCTACTATCTGTATACTGAATCGAATGGCAGGAAGATACTCGGCACAATGAAAACTGTTAAAAAAAATTGTATTGATTGATTTATGTATATAAATAATTTTATTTGCGCTTAAATTAACTTAAAAATGTTTTCGATTTGCTTTTTATTTAGGGAATACAAAGTGAACGTGTAAGGGAATATATTTGCGCAGATTAGAAAATCATGAAACATTAACTAAACTAGCCACTTCACCATTTCGCACTACATTTCTGCACAATTATCATGCAATCACACTTCGTAAATAAATATATCTCATTTACAGTTTAAATACTCCTCTGTCGAACATCGCAGCAAAGTGTGTAAGGGGACACGCACTTACCCTTCGCTAAAGGAGACATTTAAGGGTGCATTCGTAACCTTCGATCGAATTGGAACAGCACTTGAATGACGTCAAATCCGCGATGCATTTTTTTTAGGGCACGAAGCCAGTTAAGGGCCCTTACAGCCTGAATTGGAACACAGCCATTGTATGCTGAACTTAAGATTAAGTTTAATATTGTAAAATACTTTTATGATATCTCTTGTCTGTCATATGTGTATATATGTATTAAATATTCTCGTTCATGTCCAAAAACAATAATAATTTCCGAAAAATGAACTACTCCACAAGCACAACACAAGAATAAAAAAACACATTCACATGCCTTCTGTAAATCTAAAACTGGTACAAAAAGGGCCTTCCTTTTAATAAACTTCCCAAAAACCTTCAAGAAATGTTCTCCTAAAATCCAAAACTCTTTACAAAACAGCTAAAAGCATTTCTTGAAGAAGAGGCTTACTACTCCATGAAAGAATATTTGATCTAAACATAAAGACCGCACATTGTCACCATGGACATATTAGTCTATGGAATGGAAGCCTTTGATCAAATTTGAAGCCGGCCAACAGACTACGTTTAAAGACAAGGATAGAGCTAGTGGTGGCAAAAACATGTAAACTGCAATGTATTGTGTGTACTCGGATGCATAAATAATACCACGATTAATTTACTCACACTGCACTTTCCTTCCAAGCATCGGTACACATTTTACAACAACAACTTCCGGTCATAGACAGTGATATACATGATTTGTGCATACACACAATGATTGCTATGTCTATTCACAGATATCACACCTCCTTCCTTAATTTGTCTAATAAAACTTAAAACAACAATTTCAAATACTGTTACATGAAAGTGAACTTAGGCTATGCTACAAACAATGAAACAACAATAATTTTAAACTCCAAAATTGCTTGATTTTGCACTTGCGTTACAAATCCATTCTAACCAATTTTTTCCTGACCCATACAGTGTAACTTCTCATGCCCATCTCTGGCACTTCTATCTCACTCACTAAACTCCCTACTGCCTGTTCAGTGTCTGAAACATCTGCGCCCCCTACTGCCTGTTCAGTGTCTGACACGTCTGCACCCTTCCTTTCCTGACCTTTTTCAACCACCATTTTTTTTCCTCCCTGCCATTATTAGTCAGACTACTGTCCCCCTTTAGATTTATATTTAGTTTATTGCATCCTTGGATCTATTTTTGTGTACATTTTTGCACAAAGATATCGGACAAGTCATATTTACAATATACAATCAAATTAATAAATGACATAAGTTATACATTTAAAATTATACACTAAAAGAGCGAAATTCAACATTTCTTGTCGGTTCGGACTCGCACATAGGCTCACGTCAGCATACTTCATAGTCTCCACATGCAAAAGAAAAGAAAAAAGCAAGAGAAGAAACAGAATCTAAACCCAGAATAAATATCTTAAATAAGTATCTACGCTGTCATAGATCCACTCAAATACTCATCGACTGTGTAAAAAGCATTAAGGATCAAGAAATCTTTAAGGTGTTTTTTTGAATATTTTTGTGTTAGCTAAACATACGTCTTGCAGGTGGCTGAAGAGTTTGTTGAACAACTTGCAAGCTGTGTATGAAGGACCTTTTTGCTGTAAGGTCAAGTTGACAAGAGGCATGTGGAAAAGGTTTTTACTTCTAGTTTTATGGTTATGAAAATGTTAATTTGTGTGGAACTACTTCTGATTTTTGGAGATGAATGTCAGCAATGAGTAAATATATTCACAAGCTAGGGTCATTATTTTGGAACTTTTAAAAAGGGGTCTACAGGATTCAGTCTGTTTTCTCCCGTGAATTATTCTTACAGCTCTCTTCTGCATACGGAAAACATTATTTCTGTCAGAGGAGTTACCCCAAAACATTATGCTATAAGTCATATTAGAGTGAAAATATGGAAAGTATACAGTCAACACCGAATCTTTGTTTAGTATACCTGATACATTACGTAGAGCGAAACATGCAGAGCTCAGTTTTGGAATGATATATTCAATATGTGTTTTTCAATTAAGATGACAATCAACATACCCTAATGCAAACTTGTTGTTGTCTATTTGATAAATACGAGTGTATGAGTTTATTAATTCTTCCATTTACACTATAAAATTGTAGTTTTTGAAGAAGCAGCTCGTGATAGACACTGTCAAAGGCTTTGGTAAGGTCACAAAAAATTCCGACTGATGGTAGTTTTTTGTCGAGTGCATTCACGACATTTGTGATGAACTGATATATTTCCTCATTGGTAGAGGATTTTTTTCGGAAACCATACTGGAATTTTGAGAAAATTTTTAATTTTTCAAAATGAGTTAAAAGTCTAGTATATATTAGTTTTTCAATGATTTTTGAAAAAGGTGGTTAGCAATGAAATTGGTCTGTAGTTAGCTGCATTAGTTTTTCTCTCCTTTCTTGAAGAGTGGGGTTACCAATGCCCATTTCAGTCGGTCAGGGAATACACTGTCGTTTAATACAGCATTGCATATGTGGCTTAATGGAGTACTGAGTTCTGAGGCAAATTGTTTTATTAGTTTACTACTTAAGCCATCATAGCCACAGGAAAACTTTGATTTTAGGCTTTTTATTATTTCCTCAATTTCTTTTGCCGAAGTGTTGGGACATGTTATGAAGGGATATTATGATTTCTGCGATACTACTATGTTGTTCGTATTATGACTTTGAGATGTTTTGCTAATTAGATTATCAACAACATTAAAGTAATATGAATTGAAAGCATTTTTCTCTGTTTTTGTGTCAGAAACGGTTTTGTTTCCAATACTTAGCTTGATTTTTGAAAATGGCTCTGTTGTTTTGCCTGTTTCTTTTTTTTTTTTTTTAATGTTCCAAGTAGTTTTGATTTTATTGTCAGAGTGCCGTTATCCAACTGTGATCTCGTCTTGCTCACCTGTAAACCCGTGTCTATTTTTACCTTCTTTTTTAATATGTCTGTATGGAACTTTTTACCCTTATCCAGCACTATCTGATTAACATGTCTCTTTACCACTTGACCTAACTCACTGCACACCAAATACAATTGAGCTGAATAAAAATGTTTTAGTTTTTTGTTAACTACACATTATGGTGAAAGTTTGTGCAGCTCTTGGCCTAACAAACAGATTCGATCGTTGCAGAGGATTATCTTTGTACAGGTAAGAAACTTTTATTTAAATTCATCAAGTTTGACGCGGGTCGTCCCTGACCTCCCCTGATCTGAGCCCGTCGTGCGCATCAAGCCCAGCGGCTTGCGCATATTGGAACACACCCGCCCACGTGCGCGACGAGGTAGCGGCGCCTAGACGCCGCCCCCGCGACGTCGAGTGGACGTAATATGTGCCTCGGACCCAGAAAACGACCATCCATTGGTAGGAAAGTGCCC